>JAUTBZ010169647.1:0-10418 GCA_032361785.1 Lepetodrilus galriftensis | reverse complement strand
GTACTTAGTAACCCATGATACCAATTATTCTAAGATAATGCAGGGTTCCACTTAGGTTTCAATTTTTGAGAGTCCCGAGGACGCATGTTGATATACTTATCAACAATTTGTATTAATAAAGTGCATCCAAACTTGACATTTTTGCGTATGGGATGCAGGATTGCGCGTTCGGAGAAACCATGGTTTACCTCTAGAAAATACCCAATCCCATTGAAAAATCATATTCAAAACTGATTTTTAGATATTTGGATATCTGCTCTGGTTTAGCAAAAAGACATGTCAAAATGTTTAAGAAGCAAAATGAAATCCGATTTTAGTTTCAGGGTAGGTTGAAAATAACGTACACATCTCCCGTTCTAGATAGAAATTGAAGTTACCTCGTGCAAATTCAGTGTTGGTGAGTACAGCCACAGGGGTTCCTAAGGTCACAGGTGTATTCAATAATTCATAATCAGATGATATGCTGTGCACCATATCAGCTTGCATACAATTGGTGCGTGTACCTGTGTAGTACCATTCACACCATGGCTAGCTTTTAGCACGTTAGGGTTAACATAGGTAAATTAAATTGAAGTTTATCATCGATCTGTCTCAGGTTATGTTGATTGCAATTGCTAATTACGTTCAATGTCGACAATGATTCAAAGACTGCTAGTTCTAGGTAAAGTTGTAAAAGAAATGCAGTATATCTAGGGTTACTTCCTGTCATTGTTAATGAACCTCCGCTTATCAACACAACGTCACAAGGTATCAGGGTTAGAAGTTTCCACTCGCCCGGTGGCCCGATCCGTTTCTCATAATGTTAAAGGTATCATACGGGCGAGTAGAAATTTTATGTTTTGTTATTTATATCATTATTCACATAATTCAGGTGAGTACATTTTAAATGTAAGTTCCAACCCTGAGGTATATTCCAATAGCACTCTCCTCATGAATAGTAGTAAAGTAAAATATTTTGAGGATGTGCCTACAATTGTGTTGGTTGAGATTTCCGGAATGTGTGGCTGTACTGATCATGTAGCTACTCTCACCAAATTCAATCAAGTATGAAAACATGTCATATCAGTTACTTGTGTCAGTGTCATGTGTTCAGAAAAGAAATTGTGTACAAACAAATGAACTTGAAACAAATAAATTAACAGCTTAAAGGCATACAATCACAGATATTTATGGTCATTTTGAACTAGTTCTTTGATACAACTGCAAAGTACATTCCCTTTTGGGTGGACAAATCAAACATAGTCTCGTATCGAAATTCGTTTGTCCATGATATAGGCCAACCATCCGTGATTGTATGCCTTTAATAGTGTTGAGTATCTTTTCAGATAAAATTTATTTTAACCGTTCCCAGGTCTACCAATGAAATAGCACTGCGGAAATGAAGTCAGATGAAATGCACACGACATTCGATGAGTTTGCACACCAATATTGAGAAAAGCAATAACAATCATTGAAAAAATAAATGTTTAATCGATCAGTTTGCACACTATTGAAACATATGGCAATTGGTATTAGAGGATATGCAGGCATACAAAAACATCACTGAATAAATAAAATATCTATTTGACCCTGACCTTCATTAGTCAGAAAAAGAATGGGAAAAAATTACTAAAACCACTTTTGTGTTTATAACAAAGTAACATCACGTGCATACAATTATAAAGTAAATTAAGAACTAATTACAGAAACAAGGACAACAAGGGGGGACCTATTCTGGAAATGTCCTTGTTCTCAACCTAAGAACAGTTCTTAACAATTCTTATTGTATTCGGCTTCGAACTGTTCTTAAGCCAATAAAGTTTGCAAGAATGTTATGCGAATAGGCTCCCCGGATTGTAAGATACATAGATATTAACACATTAATATTTCAAGACATAAAATAAATATTTGTGGGGTTGTTAATTTATGTCATTTCTAAAACATTTGCATTTTCTTAAAAAGGTATGAACAGTATAATAGCTATGTTAGCGTAATAGTCTGAATTTCTGCACAAGAGTATAGGTCTATATTTGTTCTACCTTTAATTAATAATACCATTAATTGTTTTCAATAACTGTCTCTAATTTGTCTGCAAGTTTATAAAGAATTATGCACATTTTCACAAAGAATTACTAGTTAACATCCTCGCAACCCAGCGGTACTTAACCCTCTCCTTGCTGGACATATTATTATTAATTTGCATTTACTCTGTAACTCAGTTCTTCTCAAGTAGCGAAGGATGCACCTTGGTGACTTCAAATTCATTCATCCAATGCTCACGATGATCGATCGGGCCTTTGCACTTTTTCTCGTGTTTCTTCAAGGACTCCGTCCATTTAAATGCCTTCCCACATGCATGCCGACACACCTTCTCTCTCACATGAACGTGAATGATGTTGTGTCGCTTCAGGTCGCCCTTTCTTGACGTGCTGAACTCGCACTCGGTACACCGGAAGAGCTTGGGTCCATGGACCTCATTTTTTTATTACAATGCTCGCAGGTGGCGGTCTTTTCCAAATGACTCTTTTTGTGAATGTCCATCGAGTTTTGAGTGTGGAAACGCTTATTGCACATTTCGCATAAAAATCTTGGCTGGTGGTGAGTGGCGTTGTGTCTCTTCATACCACTGTGCGACGTAAGCGTTTTCTGACACACTTTGCAGGTCGCAAAGGGAGCACGTTCGTGCTTTGCCACCACATGTTCCTTCAAAGTAATCCTGGTGTTAAATCCCTTGGTGCAATGCCAATAGCGGCACTTAAAGGGATACTTTTGGGTGTGCGATCGAGTGTGCACTTTCATGCTCATTTTCGATTTGAAAGTTTTTGAACAAAATTTACAATGGATCACGTCTTCTGGCAGACTTTCAGGCTGGTGGTCCACCGGTGGTTTAGATTTAGCGGGTACGTCTACGGCAGAGGAACTTTCAGGAAACGTGACTTTAAGGATTGCTTCTGAAACAGCGAGTGAGTGGTTTATTGTATTACATCTTAGCAGGAATCTTTCAATTCACTCACAGGTGACGAAATCACTTTACCATAATGAACGAACAGATATATGACTCATTATTTTACTATTGTATATATTTCTATTATTAATGTTAAAAGGTTAAAGGCATACAATCACAGTCGTTTTAGACTTCAAATGAATTGTAGAGATAGATGCAAAGTATATTCACTAAAGCATATAAGTATAAACATGATAAAGGCTTTTTGTACACCCAGAAATCTCATCCCCGCTGAATTTAAAAACATTTTCACTAAGAATCAACAATAGGTAGGATATTGTCATCTTCAAAACTTTTAAATAGAACATTGTTTGGTTCACTTCCATTTCATATTTGGAAATTTCAGATGCAATGGGAAACTGTACTACCGGTACTTCAACACAGGAAAGTTATTTTCAGCTTTTACCGATTAATGTGTAAACTACCTGTGATTGTATGCATTTAACAGGTCTGAAAAGAATAGCAGTACTAGCTACCTTTCATCAACAACATACTTTTACCAATTAAGCAAATGTGTTGGACTACAGTTAATATGACCATATTTGAACATTTTAATCAATTCCTAATACATGTACAAACATGGTTGCTTAGTGAAGTAAAACAACATTCTACTTACCAAGAGGAGGAAGGGCCATTTTCTCTTTTTCTATTCCGAGACTCAGGTACAGGTTATGCAAATGCGTATAAAACAATGGAAATATTTGGTCGAATTTAATTGCAAAATGTTTTAATAGTGTGCAAACTCATCGCATAATATTGCTTGTCTCAATGTTGGTGTGCAAACTCATCAAAACATGCACTGCACATCAACTAATTTCATTGCAGCAGCACTTTAAATTGTTAGTACAAAGTCCACATATAGGTAATCTAACTAGCTGTGATTGTATGCATTTAATATCCATCACGACAATGAAGGAAAAAAAGTAGAGGTTGTCTTTCCAATACAAATGTATTCTCTGAAATGCATGGCCATTGCCTACGGAAAATTCATCATCAAATGACCCTTACAAATACAAGGCTCGACATTAACTTTTTGTCTTGGCTGTCTGATAGAGCAACTTGGGGTTCACTTTCACCATGTTCAAGGAATATCAATTTTCCTGTCTGTGTATTTTATAATTTTAAAGAAAAATGTTAATTGTCTAGGAGCAGCCATTTTGACAGCGCTGCCTAACGTATTGTAGTCTACAACAAGCACACTCATTGGTTAAAACATGCAATTGGTATTTTACTATACCACAAAGATGGCCAACAGTCAGGGGAAAAGTTCAAAACATGCAAAGGAAATATAAATTTACGAATAAACTCGGCCAGAAAATCAGGTTGTAACAGTACAGTAGACCTTGCATATTTGGACTCATTCATAATGAGGACCGGCTATTTCTGTCCGTTATATGCGAAATTCGTTTATAAGCATTAGCGTTAGATGGACTCCAGATTCAGGATTTCAGATTCAGTCCGTTATATGCGAGTGTCCGGTTTATCCGAGGCTTGTATATGCGAGTTCTACTGTATTTGTTTCTCCGAATGCAGCTTTCAGTTGTACCAGATAATCGGACAGTCATTAATGTTGAGCCCCGACTTGGCAGTATGCTTATCCAGAACTCTGTTATGCAGAATAACGATGTGTTCTAAAAATAGTTATCATTCCAAGACAACTTCAGGGCTCTACATTAACTTTTTGAGGCACCTGTCCCTGTGTCCTGTCGGACATGTAACTACTGTGAAAAGGGCTTGTTAATCTGGGCTATTTCACATGTCCTCCGTAAATTCTACCTGTCCCGGACAGGCGGACAATCCTTACTGTCGAGCCCTGAACTTAATGTTGTTGGCCAACTTAATTTTTTTTTTATTCATCCCGACACGGAAGATGAAAACAGACCAAAGTAGTCTATAGTGCCCTGGCCTGTATGTAGACAGGGCTTAAATCGAGTCATTTCCTGCTATAGTAAAAAAAAAAAACACAGCTGATGGACTAATTTAGGTCAGCATGACCTGGACTAATGTACTACGATTTTGTGAAATTCAGGCCAGGGACTTAAGACCACCGTTTTGTAGGCAATGTCCATGTATTTCAAAGTACAAGTAGAGATAATGAAATATTTACCATCATTGTCATCTTCGCCACCTTCGTCGTCATCTTGATATACGAGGAAATCGTCTGCATTCTGATCGTCTGGAACTCGACTTGGACCAGCCTCAGAGTATTCTTGCACATGCGGCACATTCCGATACATATTTTGAGACGAGGATGACGAATGGGTCGAAGGCGCATTGGATATTTCTGTGGCATAGTCAATATATTCTTCTTTATGTGGGAGAGGGTCTGCCTCGATTTCTATGCAGTCGATTTCTTCTGGCTCGGTTTTCACAAGGGGGTTGTGGTCATCTGTCGTGGATGCACTCGATGAATTCTCAGTCGTGTTCGATGGTGTTGATATGGAAGGTCTGGGTTTGTTTCGATGCATCCTGTTTGTACCATTAGCTGACATGTTGGAATCTCTTTTCCGTTTCGATTGAATATGAGGAGGGATAGATTGATCATGAAGCCTCTTGGCAGCATTAGAAATCACTGGGTTTGTATAATAGTCACTTTCAGCGCTAGTTTCTTGTGGCATTAACGATTTGTCAACGTCAAAAACAGACAATTTCAAGGTCCTACATTCACTTTTGGATATTATGCTTGCGTTTGACGACACACCGTCAATTTTGAAAGTTAATTTATTGGATCGCAAAAATATCTGAATGTTCGCATCTTGTGTAGTACCATATGAACTCACAGACGCTGGCAGTTCTACGTCAGAGACTGTCCCTTTCTGGAGAGTTGAAAACACAGAACACATATCAGCTGGAATGGTAAATTCAAGTGTTTCGATAAACATTTTCGCGTTTTCTCTTCAAACACTTTGCTTCAATATAGTGGATATCATTCAGAACATTGGGAACGTTCTAATAGGACACAATATAAAAATAAATGCATCAACATTTGCTCACATTTTAGCGTTACTCATCAACATTCATGAGCTAAAATGCATTATGCTATGCGCGAAATCTGAGCATATACTTGGTGTAGTCGATCAGTTTTGACCGCGAAGTTACTAGTTCTCTTTACACGTATTTCTTCCGCGATTTCGCATGAAAATAAACACAGACACCATATGAATGGAATAAATGCATAAACTTTTAACTGTATTGCCCTTGTAGCAGGAATATTTTCGGACAAAGCACTTGAAATAACTAGGATCTTGTTCACCAAACTGCATACCAATGGAATATGCGCTCCGCGCTTGTGCTATTATTTAGACAACAGACGATAACCAGTCCAAGTGCAAAAGGCAGACATTTTGCATCCGGGTGTAGCTTGCGACGACACAGGGAACCCGGATGAACATTTTCTTTGTAGTGGTCATGTATTTATTTAGAGGAGTTCAAGTCTACAACAAAAATAATTCGAGGTCCAGCTTTGATGCATTTCAGTTTTTGTTTATGCGTATGTGTCTGTCAGTCCCGTTAGTTCACTACAACCAAAGTTAGATCATTTATTTATTTATTCATTCATTTATATTTTTATTCATACATGATCTATTTTGTTATTTATGTATTTTATTTATGTATTATTATTTTTAATACTTTGTTTTAAGACTAAGCCCAATCAAAACAACCAACGTTTAATAATAACAGTAAACCGATCGTGGACATAGCTTATTATAACTCATATTACTTTTAGCATTGAGATGTTACCCTAGCAAGAGCAGTACTTTTTTCAAATCCGAAAAATAAACTTTTCTACCATATTTCCGTCCCGGTGTCTTTATAAATTCAACATGTGACATATACATGTATAGCCTACAATATACACAATAAGTTAATGTCGGGATACTGAATTGTGTGACACGTGGTTAACCCAAAACAAAGTTACAATGAAACCCCAAACTGTCCAATAAGTCATATAAACTAGGCTATATCACAGCCTAAAGCTATACATTAATTTACAATTGGGTTAACTAGTTTGTATTTGTATAATAGCAAGAAGGAGCACTATCATTACTTGTAGATCTACTAGAAATATGAATGGAATTTGTAGGTAAGGATTATTTATGGAGAAATTGCTCTCGGTTATTTAAAGCATCTGACAAAACCCTACACTCGCCTATCCTTTGTAATTCATGACCGTAGTATGTTACTATATTATATATGTAGCTCGTGTATTCTTACATTATTAGCAATATTATCTTCACCGACGCGATCTGAATTACTGATTTAAACCTTTCTTTCTTTGCTTCTATTTATTAATAGAAATGCATGTAGTAACGAATTCGGTCATGGTTTTAAAACCAAACAACATGGTCATGGTTATTACACCAAACGACATTTGATTGAAAATTAGGCATTGAAGTATGGACATGCAGCGACAAAAGTGTTTACCACGGATACATAACTAATTATATAATGTTTCATTATCCTAAAGAGCTAATAATTTATAAACCAACACGATCTATACTTCTGTAGCGAAACCATCCAGAATAATTAAATTTGTTCTTACCGAAAATAAAATCTATGTTATTGAAATTTTACTTTAGTTTTCATGATGGTCACTCACTTCAAGCATACACGTGTTCTGTTGACAATAAAATACAAATCAAAATTGAATTTAGTTAACTCCTACAGGTTATAGAGTTATACAAACATGTGGCGTAATTTATGTCGTGTGGTGTTAGTCTCGAGTGGATAACCTCACGATGTCACACATTCCTCGCCCCCTTTTAATAAAACGTATATTATGTATTCACATGTGCTACCGTGTGACTACACGCAGCCTACGTGGCCTCGACATGTGACATGGTCTACTCTCGGGAAACCTGCATTTCTTTATCTAAAACGCGTTGTCCGAGCATCTCTTTCTAACCTCTTAAAGCATCTTAATCCATCTTGTCCAATGGGGCAAGACCCCTCGTTATTTCTAAGCCGATAACGCGCCGCACTCGGGCCGCGATAGTCCGTTGACACTGAGAGTTACGTCTCGGCGTCGGCCGAGTTGTTTTGACAAGATAACGGAAGATATATAAGAATCTTTCCCGGGAGTGTTGCCCAGCATCTTCTTCTTAAAGCGTCGTAATCTAGGAAACGCAAACAGTTGAAGTGCACACGGACTTATATCAGGATCAGGGACCATGGTTCTCGGCTCGGAATACTTCCACATGACAAGCACGCCAGTTAACGCCAAGACGAGATCTCGCCTTGACATGGCGGCGTCATCACCGAGGGTACTGTCTCCGAATTTGAGTAAAATTTATGCATCGTGTTGTTCCATGTTGAGTTGTTCGCAAGAGGACACCACTGCGGATTTGGATTTCAGTTACGAGGCGTCCCCGGAGAGGAGAACCCCGTCTCCGCAGACGACGCCAGAAGGACCGGATGTTCCAAGACGTTTGGCCCGCATGCGCAGTTTGGAGCAGATAGAACTGGGTGTGGTTGAGACACTGAGGAGAGAAGAAGCTGACGAAGATAAAAGGAACAACGATCTCATCAAAAGGTTGACCGGAAGTTTACAAAATTGCTCAGACCTTTCGCTTGAAGACGTCCATAAGCGCAAAGGAAGTCGTTGGGGAAGTAGAGTCCGGAGTAATGTGCAGAGCATTCGACGTTTGTTACACAATGAAGCATCGTCGTCAAGCGTCAAGAAACATCGGCCAAGACCGCCGTTCATCAGTGAACCATTCGCAATTCCGGTAGGTACCGTCACCCCAAGCAAGCTGCAGTTGCTTCCCCTGAGAGTGGCGTCGAAACCGGAAGACATGAGCAGCACCACTGACCAAGGCATAGATTCTGGATGCTTCGTGTCACCGGATATGGAGTTTCCTAGAACTGTGGTGAAGAATGGCGGTAAATGTACCTTTTGCTGAGTGCGATCAACGGAGTTAAACGCTTGATCACACATGTATCCTACAGTTCATGGAGTAACGTGTTCTTCAGCTAAGACTCTCCTAGATGTCATCTAAATGTTCGTCAAAAGTATGATGGATGCAAGCAATAAGAATATTACGGATGCTAACTACTGATTCCCATTAGGATACATCAGCAATCAAGCAAGGTGCTAGGGCGGGAAACGTCCCTTAACCCTCTCCATGCTGAAGGCAACCGGAGAAGCCCTAAAAAGCTGTACCTGTGCCTAATCCAGCAGAGAAAGGGTTAATTACTAATATTGTGCTCAGTTATGATACAAATTCTGATATAAATTGTGATAACTTGTCAAATGAAATTAACATGTGATATCCACTGTGGTGTATTCTTAATAATTTACATTGTGCTTTTTTTTTCTCTCCGGATCCCGCTCTTCGAAGGAATACGAATTATCTTGGTAATGTTTGCGAGCAATTATTGACCAAGTAACGTTACATACATTGTCATCACAGTATCGTTCCCTACAATCACATTAATTTGGCACAATCACATTAATTTGGCACAATCACATTAATTTGGCACAATCACATTAATTTAATTGCCAACGTGCTAATTAATACCAATCAGACGGGTGTTGTTATCAGTTGTACATAGTGTTGTTACAAAACACAATTTAACGTTTGTATATATTATAGGCCTACTTTGTGTCATCGATGTCTCAATGGTGTTTACGTTGTAAATAAATTGTGTATACCTTTAGCATTATTTTGTTGTGTTTTGAACCATCAACGTATATTGTGGCACTGTTTTATGTGCATTGTTCTGTGTGGGTATTTACTGAATCTTCATTCCTCCGAGGAACGTCATCGCCAACGGTATAGGCTACATGTTGCCCATGTTCTGTACCTCATATGCTTTAATTTACAGCCTGGGCGTAATACAGTTCTGAACTTCTGGTGCCCGTTGCACGATGCTCTTGTAGGCTACAACTATATTGTAACGTCAACACTTTCTCTTGTGGCGGGAGCCCAGTTACAACTATTGTAGCACTACAAGAGCGTCGTGCAACGACTTCCTGTTCTGTTCTGTTCTGTTGTGAAGTTACATGTATTTCAGGGTACCGATTTTAAACCTAGCCTAAAACTAATAATGCCAGGGTATATTCATACTCTCTACCAAGACCCCCGTGCTATTGGATGATGTTAACTAAATAAAGTTTATAATATATATTAAATAACATTCTAGTATTCAAAATGATTCTTCTTCATCCTTGAAACACCGGACAGTATGCCTACTTGCCATCCGTTACATATTGTCCGTATGGTAAATAGGCATTATGGCCTGTGTTTAAAGGATGCTTCTTATTTTTCCTCTTCTTCTTCGTCTTATTCAATCTTTTGTTTTCAATAATCTCTTCTTCTCCTTCTCATTTTTTCTTCTCTTCTTCTTCTTCTTCTTTTCTTTCTTTCTTCTTCTTCTTCTTCTTCTTCTTCTTCTTCTTCTTCTTCTTCTTCTTCTTCTTCTTCTTCTTCTT
>JAUTBZ010169636.1:0-10418 GCA_032361785.1 Lepetodrilus galriftensis | reverse complement strand
TTATATATGGGGGCGGATATGTGAATGATATCGTATTTTAGTGAGTTTTGATTGTGTGTGTGTATACGCGCGAGCGCGTGTGTGTGTAAGAGAGAGAGAGAGAGAGAGAGTGTGTGTGTGTGTGTGTGTGTGTGTGTGTGTGTGTGTGTGTGTGTGTGTGTCGGTGTGTCTGTGAGTGTGTGTGTTCGCGTGTTTGTTTGTGTGTGTGTGTGCGTTAACATGTGCGGGTCTGTGGATCAATACTTTAAATATAATATACTCATGCATGCCAGATAGGCAGATATCAATATACAACATTTATTGTCATTATGTCATTATTTTAGTACAAGTCCCATACTATCTAGCAGTATACATACACTTCTATCTTCTTCTTTACAGCAATTCAAATATACAAGCCATCAGTATAGGAACACGAACAAGCATGTACAATAACATAAACAGACATAGACACAAACACGTCGCACACATGCTGCACTCATACACACATAAATGTGTATACACTTCTCAAAACATACTTATATCTCACATTTGCATTTAGGCTTACATATATAATAACTCCTAGATATGTACTCAAAACAATTGACTAATAATTGTTCATAATGCGACAGGAAGTAACCTTTCTATAAATCATGTTTTATTTACTCCATAGTTCGTGTATTTAACAACTACATGCACATAATGGTACTAATAATAAAGAACTTGTATATTGGGCCAAGGCCTTAGTACTGAATAAACGTACATGTCTGTCATTGTATATTGCGCCTCATTCACATTCGAAGCCGTCACCGTATAACGTTACATTTAATAATATCACCCTGGTAGTTATAGGGATCAGTGTACCCTCGTTTTCCTTCTCAACATTATGGGGAGTATGCAATCACAACATTTATTTTCAAAATAATAAGAATCAGTAAAATACTGAGGAACATATTAGGATGATACGAGAAAGGTAGATGTGTATGTATACTGTTTAACCAGACGGTACGGTATCCTTGGCGTTGCATACAAGTACATGTAGGTATGTAGGTATGGACTACTAACATGTCGTTCTAGTTCAAACAGCTGGGATTACATGGGTCGACCTCGTAGAAACATTGTCAGGTTAGACACGGTTACTCTTAATCAATTGGATTAACTGATCTTACTATAAGCCCGGTAACAGCTTGTAACTGGAATATATTGCTCCCTCGGGACGGGAAGTCGTGGGTCTGGTGTTGAGCAAGGTAACAGATGCAACCACCTTGAACAATCTGACAATAAGAGGAATCACTGCTGAAGGATTTGTATATGTCGGTTCCGACTGACTAGATTTTGAGAGGTATGTCTTTATATCAAGCAGATTTGTTCTGATATATAACTATACTAGCATGACATGAACATTATAATGAAATATGATAGGCATCATTAGTATATCATTATACATAGTGGGTCCATGTACATTTATTTACGTACACTCTGTTGTTTATACAATGGTAATGCGATAGAACATAATTACACTCCAAAGGTTATGCGAATTCACATCCGTATTCTATTTACATCTTAATTAATCATTACTCATAGATAATAATATGAACAACCAATACTCCGTGTATAATTTACGTAGAGATGAACATGTGAAAAGCTATAATAAAACATGTTTTCTGTGGATATTTAGTTTGATGATTAGATACATGTAATATGAATTCATTATTTTGCTTAATAATCTAAGATATTTCAAATTTGATTATTACTGTTTAGTATAATGTGAGTTATCTTTATGAAATCCCACACCCAATTGTTCGCACATTTTACTATACCATGTGTTATTTGAATTATAATATTTTTATTTTTATTTTTTATCGTCGTTCGTTAGGTGTGGTTTTTTTTAACAGAAATGTCATCACAATTGTTACCTAGATCTACGTGTGGGTGCTATTATCGTATAAACATGTGTCATATTAGTATGAGTAAGAGATTGTATTGATATACACACTCAAACTTGGTGTACTCGTGATAAGCATAGCACGTGTTTGTGGGCGACAAAGAAGACCTTCACTGATAAAGCGTCGATATATCAGTATAAACACAGCACACATTTCGCTGCTTTGGTGTGATAACTAACAGGGTGAACCAGCACAACTGAGATATGACATTGTATGCAACATTCCTGCGTGATAAGTGAATTGAGAATTCATGATATTATCATTCATATTTGCATATTTATTGGTAGTGAGGCATCAATCTTTCTCACAAATTGTTTTGTATTATAAGTACATGTATAAGTACAGGTCCCCTATTTACTATATAGCGCTATATCCACGCACTAACATCATGCTCAAAGCGCTTAAAGCCACGGTTTTTAAATTATGTTTGACGCGGTATAAAACAATCATATTATGTACTCACTGGTTCAACTTCTGTACATTTATAGTTTTACAGCCAATGTCAATAAAACAAACACTCCTAGATAGCATGTTGTGACATGCGGAGCTACAATATGACACATGATGACATAGTGTGACAAAATGTGGCACACTGTGGCACCGGGTGACATATTGTGACATAATGTGACAGATTGTCAGATATTATGACACCGTACCGATAAATAATTGTTTTTTAAATTGTAACCAACTACAGTAATTAATTGGTCGGACAATAGTGGACCTTTCTGTCTGCTGTCATGTATGCATGCTGTAGTGTACATACATGACAATCGTTAAAAGATGTATATATAGTTTCCGTTCATAAAATATAACCCTCAACATTAGATCAATTATTCATATATAATGCTAATTTATCATGGTTACCGCGATTCATAGAATTGGTATTTAGTTTATGTAGTTCTTCGAATTGATATACATGTATGTAAGTCAATACTATCAAAAGACATATAGCACAAGTACTAACATCCTCAAATGTATATATTTCCAGGTAAAATTCCTTTGACCATCAAATATGTAAACACACCCATGATTGTATGCCTTCTACTGATGTTAAGAAGGCACAATGGTCTTTGTGTGTTTCGAGCATGATGAAATAAGGAAAAGCAGTTCCGTTTTCTATTGACGAATTACTAGTACTATAATGACTTAATGTACCAATCATGTTATAGGATATGTGTAGACCATTGTACAGGATAGGACAATATTTACAAGTGGATGATCCGATGGGAGTGCCTTTGACTTGTAGTATATGCCAATCTCAATTCATCGGGGTGTATACTATGGTGTATACTATGGTGTATACTATGGTGCACCCCCCGTTTACAGAGCACACTGGTGTGGTCACATTCAAGCATACACGGATGCGTACTTTCACCGCTTTGCTTACGTGACACAGTGAGTGTAGACTATAATGCACGTATACCAGCACAATCCCTTTAACACACGTATAGTGGTTGTCTGCACGGTGCAGTGGATGAACCGGGATCCTTGCATATAATATAACAATGCACATATTGTAGATTACATGAATGCATGTGGTTGCGGGACAAACATAAGCAGTAGTAATGTAGATACCGGTATATTAGAGTTGTACTTGTAGTAGGAGTCGTGGGAGTCTGTTCAATACGGATTTACATGTACATGATTTATAACATTTTACTGCTCAAAAACATAGTTACTGGAAAACAAAGTACAGTTGATACTATAAGATTATTATGTTTATATGACTTTTGGACCGGTGGGCAAAACCAAATATGATACCAATCTCTCCCATCGCTCAAAATATGTGATCATATTTGACTAATTAATTACGATATGCGTATATACATGTATTGGGTTACCGTGAAAAGTCATTCTATCACTACAGTACACTTATATATTATGATCTTTAGCTTTTTAATAAATCAGTGAGGAACCTTACATGTTACATTGTTGATTTAAGCCGGGTAATATCATCATGCAACTTATAGGTACAAATAACAAGACAATGCTAAATGTGTTTGATGGACTGATATGAACTATATCCGTCTGTGCAATTGTCTCAGTTGTTGTTGTTGTATATAAGCTGACTGTCATTATTGGGTGTCACGTGTTCAGTCATCCTCGAAACATCGGCCAGTATGACTTATTTGACGAAGTTTAGTATAGCCATCGTTTCGAGGATGGTGTTTGACGGAGGTTCAGTGTGAGGAAATCTATTTAATAGCAACGTTATTAGTATATCCCTTTACTCAAGAAATGCATGTCCACTTTATATTAAGACACTATGACTGTGTGAACATGTCTGACAATTAGTATAGTATCGACACATTAATATAATTTGGTATATTCTCACTATATATGATGCATAGACTCTCACGTTTCAAGACAACCAGCAACATTATTTAAGAGAAGAATGATTGAATAGAACGTACATGCATTTGTACACACACGCATACACGTACACACGCATACACGTACAAACACACACACACACACACACACACACACACACACACACACACACACACACACATATAGATATATATATATATATATATATATACACTAGTATATAATCGGCCGCCATTTGGAAGCGTTTACTGTTGTATAGTTCAGCCATACTCCAGGGACGCGTTGCATGCCATTGTATATCATGATGTGAGATTATATATTGGCTGACACACGTAGAGCTAAGTTAAGATAGGTAAACAGACTTTGTCCACCTGCATAAAGTCGCCTGGCCGTGTTCATGCTGTGCAAACTAAACCTCTCAAACTGTAGTGTGTTCAACGCCAGGTACGAACTCTGCGGGTGGTCGGATGGTTTTCTCACGTACCCGTAGTCTGTAGATAACAGTAACATACCGGTACATAGAATGGTTGAGAGAGAGAGAGAGAGCAATTTTACGTAGCTAATATCCTTGCATCATAGTAGATAACACTTATATGTCGTATTTAAAAAAATATGTTTTCGGGAATGTTTATTTTACCATTTTGAAATAAATGCCATTAGATATTTTCATTTCAATAATTTGTAATCGTTTGATCCCGTCACCGCACGTCGCCTACATGCACTCACTGTATTTAGTCTTATCTGTAATACCGAAAATTAAGGAAAACCAGGATTACCCGGATGCCACCCCGTTTGATCGCATGCATCGTAAGACACATCCTGTTACCAACCATCACCAGATGTCACACCTTGTGCCAATAGGTGTAGCCCAGTATGACCGAGTCTCACCGTGAATTACCTTGTGACACCCTGTATAACATTATGTCACCTTGTGTAATATTATGTCATACTGTCTCACGCTGCGTCACCTGTATTTACATTAATTGTGTCACCCTGTTTCACATTATTACCCCACCCGACATAAACTCGTGCCACCATGCATATCTCACGTGTCTTACCCTGTCTTATACTCTGCCGGTCACAGTATGTAATTGTATGACACCATGCATAACACATGGCATCATATTTCACCTTGTGTCACATTGCCTCACTTTATGTCACCCTGTCTCTCAGCCATTGTGCCACCTTGTATGGCCACATTTTCATCATGCATTGTGTCAGTCATACCCTATCTGACATTGTGGTATAATTGCATCACCTTGTGTCGGTCACCCTGTATGACATTTATAATTGTGCATCACCTTGTTTCTGTCACGTTATCTGACATTGTGTCACATTGCATCAAGTGTGTCAGTCACCTTGTATGACATTGCATCACATTGTTTCGGTTAACCTATCTGACCTTGCGTCACATTGCATAACCTTGTGTCGGTCACCCTGTATGACAGTGTGTCATATTGCATCACCTTGTTTCGGTCACCCTATCTGACATTGTGTCACATTGCATCAAATGTGTCGGTCACCTTCTATGACATTGCATCACATTGTTTCGGTGAACCTATCTGACCTTGCGTCACATTACATCACATTGTGTCGGTCACCCTGTATGACAGTGTGTCATATTGCATTACCTAGTTTCGGACACCCTATCTGACATTGTGTCACATTGCATCAACTAAATGAATGTCGATCACCCTGTATGACATTTCGTCACATTACGTCACATAATGGCAGTCACCGTGTTTGACCTTGTGTCAGATTGCATCACCTTGTGTCGGTCAACCTGTGTGACATTGTGTCACATTGCATCATCTCGTAGCTCTCACTGTATCATTGTTCGTCATATTTTTGCTGTGAGCTTGGCTTTGTCGATTTCACTATAAAAAAAATGAATATGATTCTCATGCAGAGCTTTATGATGTACACGTATACATCAGCATTAATGTAATTGTATGTATATATACTGTACCATAGAAATCCAGGTATTGTAATGCATAATACAGTGTACATAATACACAACACATGTACCTGGCAGTACATACACTATTTCCTTTAACTGCAACTGGGCGTGAACTGCAAGACGACAAAATAAGAGAGTATTTGTTTGTCTAAAACCACTATAACCATTGTTGTTATCGGGCCTACCGTTTACATATAGGTAAATAGTGTACAGATGGGTCACGCAGATATCACATGGACGCGGACATTTTTTATTATTGGTGTGTTTACTATTGTCTTCTTCCCTAGCACCTATCTTATTGCTTACGTTTATGCTGTTGCTATTGTTGTCAAATGTGTCTTGAAAAGCAATGGTAACTATCCGTCTTCCTGAAGATTGCATACAGCGCATGTACTGAAAATACACAAACACATATACTTATATGGCTCTCATATGTCTCAACCATATAATATTTACTGCCACAACTTATTGACTACATGCGAATAATATTAACCTTTTTGTTGCTTAATAAAATAAAAACAGTTTAACCGTCTCCAGTCTGAAGGCAATATGATATCCCATAAAGAGTATCCAGCAGGGAGAGGGTTAAACGTAATTATCCATAATGGTCCGGTAACATTTAGAACTGGATGTAGGATATTTCCGTAGCTCTGTACTGGTAGATATGCAAATGTGTCTGCACGGCCTATTGCAGCACCCACATTCCTTCAGACACGTAATTGGTATCGCAGTGATAACCAAGCTTAGAGTAAGTGCGAACACAGTGCCACTCGGCGAGTTTATGCTAATACGGTAAAGGTTACGGGTGCTCTGGTAGTCAGGATGTGTTGCCCTGTAAAGTGAAGGCGTCTGGACGTGTTGACATGCAGCTGAATGCCTTTGCTTGGGGCGACCTGCACATGAATGTGTCTGCATCTTGTACCGATAACTGAAGGTCTATGTACGAGAAGGTCTATGTACGAGTTAACATGTACCCCAAGACCTCTATACAGATGATAGTTTAGCAGTAACTGTAGGCCTCTGTGTATGTTGTCCTGTGTTCAGGTGGCCTCTATGTGAGTTGAGGAGTAAATAAGGTCTATCTGCGAGTTAACCTGTAAGAGAAGGCCTCTCTATAGATGATAGTTTAGAAGTAAATGAAGGCCTCCGTTGACGTTGTTCTGATAAATAATATAATTATTAGGGTGTGTTTTCCTGTAATCGAAAGTAATTCCGTGAGATTAGTAGTACCTTAAGGCCCCAAAATATCTTATCCTGTAACAAATTACCTCTATGTGAGTTTAGCAGTAACGGTAGGCCTCTGGTTATGCTATTCTATTACATAAGGACACATGCATATTATTCGACGGATACATGAAGGTATCTGAATGGGTTGGTGTGTAACTGAACGTGTAAGTGTGAGTTGCACTGCAACTGGAAACCTCACCATTGGGTTTGTCTGTAACTGGAGGTCTTTGAATGTGTTGACATGTTAGTGAAACACCTCTGTATGAGCTAACTTGTAATGTGTACTAGTGCAGTATATGGGTTGTCCTGTAATGGAAGGTCTATGCCTTGGTCAGCCTGCAACAGAAGACCTCTCAGGGAGCTGTGACTGAAGACCTCTACATGGGTTGGCCTATCACTCGATGCATTTGTGTGGGTTGACACGTAACTGGATGCACGCGTATGAGTTGGCCTGTAACTGAAGACCTCTACATGGGTTGGCCTATCACTCGATGCATCTGTGTGGGTTGACACGTAACTGGATGCATACGTATGAGTTGGCCTGTAACTGAAGACCTCTACATGGGTTGGCCTGAAACTGGTCAGGGTATGGTTTCACAGAGCTCTATCTCTTAGCCGCTAAAAAAACATAGCACTCTCTTTGCCGATAGCCAATACATTGCTAAGAGAGTGCTATGGTCTCTTAGCGGCTAAAAGAGCTCTGTGAAACCATACCCTGATCCGTAGGTTGACCTGGAGGTGTATACATCTTCCCCTACGTGGGCTGCTCTGTAAATGAATGCATGGTATAAATGAGGTGGCATATGTGCAGATGAGGGCACCATGGTTTATGTTGGCGACCTAATACATAGCATGGTCATATTGCGTCATGCAGTTGATAAACACCTCTTACTGAATCTGATTTGGAGTCTTGCCAGCATGCATATCAACAGATTCTACTATGTGTGTCTGTTGAATATATAGTTGATTTTATGACCAACGTATCATTTTCAACAATAAATCATGTATTCAACATTCATGTTACTTAATAATGTAGCATTCCTAATCATCCATAGTGTGATGATACCGGTACATACGATACCTACATGCATGTGCATGGATATCTATGCTGACTTTACAAATAAACGACATGGTTGACACACTGGTACATTCTCATCCTGTACTATTAATTCTTATTATTTTTTATTGTTTTTTATTTTCACGTTACACAGAGCTAGCCTGCCTGTGTGGAATAATTGCATTATCGTGATAATTTGTTGTGATGTTTATGATAGTACACACAATTAGATTAAATATGTATATGTTCGTCTAGGTAAATATACATCGTTATAATTGCAGGTGCCATCACAATTACAATTGCTATATATTCGTATCCACCAACCTACAAATGCATGCCATAATCTGCATTAACCTTCTTCACGCTGAAGGCAACGGGTATGCCCTAAAGAGCAGTGGCTGTGCCTAATCCAGCAGGTAGAGAGTTAAACACGCGTTCGGCAGGCAGTGTTGTATTGAAACTAGATGTACTACGTACGCATGCGCATCATCTGTCAAACTGTCAAACAGCTAGCCTGTTATTACATTTTAACATCAGTGAAATGACATTCAAACTGACGTAGATGCAAATCTGAACGTTCGAAGCCTAGATGCACACCAGTGCTGCGTTTCGCGAATGGATCGTACCTTATGCTGGTCGTAAATAGAGTCTTATCTAATAGAACGATAATATGTTCATAGGTCATAGGTCACTATCAGAGATATTACACATTCTTATACAACTATTACAAACTATAGTAATCAAGCAATATTGTTGTGTGTATGTTCTTATTTAAGTACACGTACCCTCTGACAATAGTGAGCACCATAATATTCTGATAATTACAGCGGTTTATGTTCGAATTCGTAAAATGGTGGTCCGCAGAAAACAAAGCAGGTGAGTATATAAAAATATAGGTATAAATAACTGTTCAGAGCAGTCTTGTTATTGACGAATAAAGCGTCATGCAACTTTTGTATGTTTCTTTCTTTGCAAATACTAGTATTTCTCTAGTTAGTGTAATAGCAGGTATATGTAGAAACAAATAAAAATACATTTATATCTAATGAGCTCAAATAATAAACATTATAATAATAAACAATGAAATCCCCGATTCGTCGGGTTTAATACTAAAATATATACGCCATTTTTACAATAATGGGTTCCATGTATGTTCACTTGAGTGCTAAAATAAAGTTTCATTGAGGTACTCAAAACTAATATTTTTCTTTACTAGAATGCTTATAGATTCGAAATCCAAAATTTTATTCAGCAAATATTCTTGGTAAAAAAGTTATGATGATTTTCAACATGCTCATAAGTGGTGGTTACGGACACTATAGTGGTATTATAACATGATGACAAAATGGATAATCTACTGGAATGGAGACAAATTCAATGTTAATTTACTTCTAGCGATGAGTTTCAACAAATTAATTTAAGTAAAGTTTTAAAAAACTTAAATATTTTGTCTTGACAATAAATATTGTGGATGTACATGTCGAAATAGTGAAAAGGGTCTTCTTTCGTTTTTAAATGTATAAAAAGCTGATTTGATATACATCTAAATTCTTTTTTAATAAAATAATCAATCCTCTGTGTTATGATATCTATCAAGTGAAAGTCATATATCTAAAGTGCATTCTTATGAAGTTAGATCTTGTCTTTTTCATGTTGAAGTTACAGACACTACAATTACATTACAAACTAAAGATATAGGTAAATGGACTAAATTAGCAATTAAATATTTGTTTACCAAATGCTGAGTTAGTAAATTCTAGATGATTCAAGTGGTTCAGCCCTTAAAAATTAAATAATATTTTCATTTTTTCTAAAAATCAATCTCATTATGCAATTACCATAGGATTTCTGGTTTTATGTCTTTAAAGTGATTGTTTCATTTTATTGATTATTTAATAGTAATGTGTAGCACAGTAAT
>JAUTBZ010169625.1:0-10419 GCA_032361785.1 Lepetodrilus galriftensis | reverse complement strand
GTGTGTGTGTGTGTGTGTGTGTGTGTGTGTGTGTGTGTGTGTCTGTGTGTGTTTGTGTGTGGATAATTGTATTATTCAATATGTCTTGCTTTGTATTTCATTTCGGTTCTTATGGTTTTTTGAAAGGTTATTATTTTTGTTTTTGTTGGAAGAAAAATGGTAGTGGACTGCATGGTTGGTGGTGGCTTAAATTATGTCATTTTTATGAAGGTATTCTAATTCATAAAAAGTTCATCATAAACACATCAGATTAAAAATAATTCAACGCAACAGCACCAAAAAGACAAACAATTTAATATATTATGTGAGGCTCTTTCACTGCTTTGTTCAGAAATATTACTCAGAAATTCTAGCTCTAATCCATAAAGATTAACTCACGATTATGCCTATCCTATGAATAAACTCAATGGTGTCTGGCTGCACACAATCTATTTAAATAAATGAATTGCGGCGTCGATCTATTAGTATAACTGGGATAGACATAATCGTGAATTAATTTCACGTTGTGGGAATCATATAACAATTTATCGGTAATACGCTGAACAAAGAAGTAGAGGAGGCCTCGTTACGTCGAGTATTATTCATAATTTAAAGGGTTGCACCTATGCAAATACTAAGTCACTCTATTTCTTCTCAACCAAATAGTACAGGGTGTGGATATTTAATTTAAAGCATCACTGAAAGGTCTGCATGGCAGCATGTATACTATGGGCGAACCATTCTGTAGCCTCGGGGACTACTATGTAGGTACTCAAACACAAGTAGTTTGAGAAAGTAAATAACCCTGGTAGAAGTAACCAGTCCTAGGTATTGTGGAGCTTGGGAAGAAACCGTTAGCAATTAATATTGACTCAATGAGTAGTCATTTGCGCATATTGTAACGTTCTACTGTGCATACGTTCTGCGTTATAATGCACAAAGAAGCGCAACTCAAGAATGCCTTGGTTTACACACCCACGATCACTACTTCGTTATTCAAGACGCCTACGTAGACTGGTAGGCTCTATTGAGACCTTTATATTGCACCTATAAAATTGGAATTAAATAGAAATATTTTGAATATCGAAAATAAATATTGAAAAGTGAGCCAATTGCCGTTATTCAACGGTCTTTGGACCACTGATAATAGTGACAAATAATTTGTACATGCAATATTTGCATTTTAGTTTTAGTTTAGTTTCTTGTTCTACATCATATTATGCATCTTGTATAGGCTGCTCGACTACTCCGTTATATCTTGGCATGCCAGGATGATCGTACAATACATTGTAAAGATTTAGAATGGTGTCTTTAGGTTATTTCTGTGTTGCATAAAGACATTAAGCCACTGGGTGTTTGAGATTGCAGATTGTCTTTCCCGCATTGGTTTCGCTCGGGACGAATAATCTGTTACCCCTCGTATTATAGTTTGGCATGAAATGCATTGACCCTCCTATTTCGTAGATTATCTCGGTAAATACTTCATGGAATGAAAAACAAAAACAAACAAACAAAATCGAATTTCATTCTACCTAACCAAAATTAAAATGTTTGGCACCAGTAAAAAAAAATCTGTTCACCAAATATTTTGACCAAAGTATTATTTTATGCAGAGGTGCAATATTTTTTTATATTTTTTTTTGTTAGGTAGAATGCAATTAGATAATGGAGATTTGTTAGTATTTCATTCCATGAAGTATTTACCGAGATAATCTACGAACTAGGGGGGTCAATGCATTTCATGCCAAACTATAATATACATATTAATTAACATAACGTAATTTTAAGTAACAATATATTCAACGTTTAGTTGTGTTCGTATTGTTTATGGTTTTCAGCCGGTGTCAGGAGTATATCGTCTTAATCACCGTCAACCAACTTTTCAAAAGTTAGCTCCTAAATAGGTTATACATGTTCCCAACCCTGTCCTAATATTTGTGACGTTGTCGTAAAACACCTGTTACGAGGAGTGGTGATAACGTTTAGGGCTGGTTCCGGAGCATATAGTTAGGAGGCCGTCGTGAAACGGGAATAATAATACGGCTTTCTCATCCTGCGACACAGACCCCAGTTCCCAGTTCCAGAACGACATCCTAAATTTAGGAGCTCGTGACGTTATAACCCAGTGTATCACCTCCTAAAGTTAGGTGTCGATTTAGGAGGGGATGAGACTTGTGACGTCGTCGTGAAACACTTGTTACGATGCGGCAACTTTTAGGACGGGTTTAGGAGATCCTTAGTTATAACGATGTCGTGATGCAGTGATGCACTGTGCACATTTGCTAATAGAACACCTATACCAATAGTTCTTAAAGCAATGGGCTTTGTTGTTGTTGTTGTATTTGTTTCATTAGATTTTTTTTAAATGGTATTGGGGTTTAGATCAACCCCTTTCAAGATGCTTTCACTTATAATCACGGGTTTCAAAGCAATGCTAAGAACAAACTGTGTGTTCCATCATAACCACATCGGAATTGAAATTATCTGACATTGAATGTTTTTTTTGTTTGTTTTTAAAGTGGGGTTTAGAGTCGCTTTCTAGAATATTTCACTAATATCACGACTTGTCAGTTTATGGCAGGAGGAAACCTGCAACATCCGTATAGGGTTCTAGTCATGGTATAAGTTCGATGGTCTACTGCCCGGGCCAAGTTGCTCAGAACATGTGTAGCTACAAATGATTGTAAGTCAGATTTTAAGGACCCGCTATGAGTATAAGTCCATTGCCTGAAAGGCTTGTATCGCTACAATGCCTGATAATATGACTAGCTAGAACTATTGTAGTGATAACTATGGTTCGTACAATCATAGTTACATTTGTAGTAGGTCCTTAAATATTTGTAGCTACAACTATTCTGAGCAACAGAGTGCTGGCCCCGAGATTACGAAACCTTCTGAGTACAATTTCATGCTGAAACTCATTTTATATGGGGATTTGTGAACAAAACTTTGAGCTGGACATGAATTCGTACTGAGAACAAATCGTAATCTCGGGACCTGTGTGTAATAAATTATGTGAATACAATATATGAATGATTAGTCCGAATACTCGAAATTACTCTAAGTAATGTTTAAATGTATACCTGGGCGCCGCTTGTATACCTGGGCGCCGCTTCACGACGGCCTTCAGAGCTCCTAGAAGTTACCGCATCGAAGCAAGTATATCACGACGACGTCACAAGTATCATCCCTTTGTAAATCGCCATTAGGAGGTGATAAAGTGTGTCATAAAGTTAGGATCTCCTGAATTGAGGATGTCGTTGTGAAACGGAGACCAGGGTATTGTTTCTCGAAGCTCTCATGATCATAGATCTACTATGGGGCCATGGTGCTCTTGTAAATGCCCGATCGTCATGTATTAGAGATAGCTACGAGAGGGCTTATGTTCTCGTAGTAGATATGAGAGCTTCGTGAAACGATATCCAGGTATATCAATACTTTAGATATTTTTTAATGTTTAACGTATTTTAGGAAAACAAAACTAACAACAAATATAACTTAGCATGAGGAAACTCATTAACCCTGTTCGTTAACCCTCTCCATGCTGAAGGCAACGGGAGATGCCATGAAGAACAGTGACTGTGTCTAATCCAGCAGGAAGAGGGTTAAATATCCTCTTTGGAGCATATACTATACTAGGAACTACAGTCTGCAAACTTGACGAATATGACGTTTCGACGTCAGAATCTTTCGGCGACGTAAAGACGACACCGTATCAACGTCGAAGCAACGTCAACTAGCCATCTTGGTAATATATGGTTTTATGTTGGCATATTTATGAACAGTTACCGCGCTATTTCCAAAGGTTAGCCCCAAGGTTACGAAACATTTTTTTAGTGTTAAAAATGTTGTATGGGGATTTGTAACCAAAACTTTTAGTTGGGAATGAAATCGTACTCAAAAACGTTTCGTAAACTTACATAAAGTCGCTACTAGATTTCTTGGGGGGAATAGTTTTAAGAATATACTAGTATATATTAATTTACTTACCACTGGCGTACCATGGGAATGACAATCGTACAGCATTCACCGGTAAGAAACAAACAACAAATAGCAGGCAAATAGCACCAAACCTGTATGCTGGTGTCATCTTCTTACTCTAAGCATACTACGAACCGATGAAGAGAACAGTCGGCTTTATAGCTGATATATAATATAAGTTGACGTATTTCTAAAGCAAATACGAAACTTTGCCCGACACGGGGACGGTAAAGAGGCTCTATCCACCCTGATCAAACAAGGAATATTCTATGAAACCTAGGGCATCACATAAATGAGGTTCAGAGGCTGAGAAGCCAGGTTATTGACAAAAGTCCGCAGTATCTTAACAACTATTTTCTCTACTTTGACTGAACTGTTTACCGTCTACGTGAAATTGTATCATTGGGCGTCATTCATCTTACGGCCAAGTGTATTACCCTTTTTATATACCGGTATGTACATGTGTGTGTGTGTGTGTGTGTGTGTGTGTGTGTGTGTGTGTGTGTGTGTGTGTGTGTGTGTGTGTGTGTGTGTGTGTATACAATTGAACAAATATGTCGTAATATTTCTTTAAGCTTCAGAATACATTACCATTTATTACGGAATATCCTGAATTGTGACATCTGCGGTTACACAGACTTCCATTTTTTTTTAAATATTTACATCTCATAGAAACAATTAGCAGATGACGTGCAATTGCATTTCTGAAATCCCTAACCTCCAAATAATTATTCATTTCGGACAGTTTCGTTGAAATGTGGTAGCTATGGTTCTCATTCACGAATTCACTGCCGTCATCATTCTGGGCCGCCGAAAATGCAAAATATCTAAATGCATGGTAACTTCAACACTAAGTCTTCTCTTTGTCAGACTTTGATTTTAATGCTCGCAATTGGCAACATTTCGTGAAATGATCTTGATAATTTAAAACATACTGAAACCATTCATCTGTAGAAGACTGAAAGTCGCTTCTTCGTTAACAATGCAGACCTTGCACAATGACAGGAGATTTTCCTCATAGTCCTTCGAAATATTAGCATAGTTCTGTGTTTGTCTCAGTATTTGATCCCTACCTCTGTGTCCAATGTCCATGTGTGCATTTTCTATAATTCCAAATATTTGTTCAATGAAACAATAAACCTTTACTGCGTAGCCATCATGTGTCTCTTTAGTGATCAGACGTTCACATCCATCAAATATCATCCTAGTATTTCTTTTTAATTCTGTAAACTGATGTATAGCATTGTGCAATGAAATCCGGAATTATATGATTTTCACTTCGGTGCGCTTGATCATTGTTTTACGCACTAGCAGTCATGAGTCTGTGTATATATGCGTATACTATAACATCTTGGGAGTAACCTCCTCTGATGTTGTAGGGGTAGGTGAAGTAACCATGCTAACGCAGACGACGTGTTTAGAAATAAAGAAAATGTCGGAATTTCATCGGCACAGTTGTCTTCATAAATTATATGCTGCTGGACATCTAAGTGCACAATAATTGAATTGTATGACAGGCATTCCATTGTCTACATTGTATGACAATTTGAAGAATGTTCGTTCAGGCGGTGACGCGTCACGTCAGTTCGGATCTGGAAAACTGCCGATTTATGACGCCAAGAACAGGCGTCGCGTCGCGCAATAATGTGGGCGTAACCCCGCTAATCTTTGTAAATGACAACATGAACTCTGCAAACTATTGTCACATTCTTCAAGAGGGTCTATTGGATTCAGCCATCGGACAAAGTGGCATTCCATTTATGATTCAATAGGATAACGCCTGATGCCATATATCGGCATACACGAAACACTGGTTTGTGGACAATAACGTCGCCATCTTGGATTATTTGGCTGCTTCACCATTTTAAAATCCAATTGAAAATGTGTGGAACATCATGAAGGAAAAAGTGGAAAAGTTGCAGCCAGGGAATGTTACGCGTTGGAGAGACACGATCAGCCAAGCTTGGTTAGATCTACCCCCAATCTACCATAGACAATTTGATATAATATGTCTATATCCCCCTACTATAGTACTGTCTTCCACATGCTATTCAGCTTGATGATATAAAAACATGTTAAAGTAGTCTGAAACCTAAATACGAAGCTAATAACTTTAACCTCATAAAAATAATCTTGCTGATTAAAATGAAGGCTCATTTAATTGGATTGATGTTTCAAATGTTTTATGCGTGTAGTTAGCGAATACATCATTATAAAAGCTCAGTGATATCCTGGTATTCTCTATTACCAAGTACATTATTGGTAAGTAAACGTACTGTAGTATATTTTAAATATACATACATGTATGTTAGGAAATTTTACATGGACTTGGAAATCTATCTGGTGGTCTGTTGTAGATATGGAAAACTTATTTTAGGAATCGATTTAATGGATAACCTTTAAATTTAGTATGGAAATTAAATTGTGAATAATGTTTTTGAGGTCCGACTGCAAATAAAACTTGTCTGTTGATCAGTTGTACGTCTTTCCTGTAGACCATGAGTATTTCGAAATGTCAACATGTATGCTTAATAGTGGACAGTTCACTAACTACATGCTTCCCCAGCTCGTGTTTCAATACACGTGGTGAAAAGTACCATACGCGTAGTACAATTACTTCCATGTTTTCTGGTCAATATCACCAAAGGGCGCTCACATCCAGCCTCGTTTCCGCTCATTAACCAGCCAATCAAAGTACGAATATGACATCGAATCCGGTGCACAAACTTTTGATCCCTGTGGAATACGTAAACATATCGGACATAGACCTGTTATCGCGACATGATTGGATTATTCGGAATCAAATTTGGCACAAATTTACAGACGGATATGAAGTTATAATTGTAACGATTCGTTGGGAGCAGCTGCTCGTGAATTTAACACGTCTTGTTAGTCAGACAGGTTGTCAGGAAGACGAATAGCCTGTTCTGATAATAATTACTAGATACGTCATGCTAGCTATTCTGAGTCTTTTAGAAAGAGTAGTTATATTTAGTTAGGAACCGAATCGAGAGAAAAATTACCAAATATAAATTATAATTATTAATATTAGTTTTAGCGATGAGCAAAATGTTCGATAACTATATATAAAAACTTTGGTAGTCTATTTTCAAGCTAAGCATTAAATGCCACCAAGTTCAGTCAATACACAGGGAACGTTGCTAGTTTTGGAATCACTGTCAATATAAATGTTCTGTACACATATACGCCTCTACATTGGCATCTAAGTCAATATAGTTGGTTAATAATGTAGTGCATGCATTTGTTTACAATCAATTTGACATTTTACTTGCTGAAAATCGAAAGCTACGTTAGGGATCCTCTACCATACAGGTGCCCGTTGCACGACGCTCTTGTAGGCTACAGCTTTCTATTGTGGCGGGAGCCCAGTTACAACTATTATAACGTCTATAAATTTGCTTCTCATTTATTTCCGCTATACTACTATGGTCGTTGGAATGGAAAGAAGTGTGACATTCAATGATCTGTGAGTTGGTGTAGTTAGCTTCAAGAATGAAAATGTGGCAGCTACCCGGATGTCAGACCCTGTTAACGACATTGATTGCTCTCAATAACCGAATACAATGATAGCAACATTCAAACGACATGTAAAACAGATTAGTTTCTGTACTCATTATATTAATTCCGAAATTAAGCCCATTGGCCTAAAATCTGGAAACTCCCGATAATATATCCAGTAATGAATGATGCAGACAAATGTAGCAATGTGCCCACACGCAATACCATTGCAAAAACACGCCTTCCGGTTGACAGCAAAACGGTTTCAGCTTGCATACGTAAATAACATTTCATTTCATCCATACTTCTCTTCTTCTTTTGTACATACTATTCTCTCTTTCATGTTATATTATGTTATAGAAATGTACATTTTCAAGAGCGGGTTTTCTCCTAAGTTGCATAGGTGGAAGTATATAGTTCCAAATATTTCTCTTGGCGACTTCCCAACAGTACGCACGGAACCGATCGCAGAACCGTTTTTAACCTGCTAAATGCTGACGGCAACCTGAGATAACCTAAAGAACAACTTGTATGTGTTTAATACAGCATGAAGATAGTTATATTAGGATCAGCAGTCAACTGCTAGACTATAGTAGGATTCTTTTAAATAGAGCCCCTGTTTTTTTCAATTTATAAATGGTACAGGTGTTTGAGCCGAGTTTGTTTTTTGTTTTCTTGAAAACGGACCTAATCCCCAGGGCCGGTATTCATAAACGGGCTTAAGTCAGTTTTTGCTATATATTGATCATACCGGCACAGTATATTCTGGTTATGTACCATCTCCAGCATGTACAGTGGCGCTTTATTTGTGGATATTCATGCCGAAATGTCTTTGTAAAGTGCAAGTCAATGGGGGTTGTAATGACGTCACAATCATTTATGTCACATTATAAGGTCATAACTGTTATGTGTAGGCAAACCGGGGTGTGTCACTTTTCACAGGCCTCAACCAATCAAATCGCTAGAATAGACGCATATTTTGGATAACTCTCTATATGACTTTACTCGTCTATGAATGCATGCAGAGTGGCATTTGATTGGTCGTGACCTAGCCAATCCGTCATATCCGTCTTAGCGGACAATGAAACGTATCAACTAACCGTGATTGTATGCCTTTAAACTAGTCTTTTCAGCGGTATCATCTACGAACTGTTGAGGCTTGTCAAATAGAGGCTCTCGCTGTACGTACAGGTTGTTGAGTAGCAGTACTAGGCAACGGTCTAAGCCGTTTACTTCCAATTGACATTGGGGGTAATGAAGACATTTTCTTTCCATAATCGCATCAATGTCTGCGGCCAGATGTCTCGAAGAGTGATCAGCCTTGAAGTCTAGATCTGTAGCATATTATACACAAATAACTCTTATTATAGTGTACAAGACGTTGTCTTTGGGGGGTTTACTATTAAAGATGATTATATGTTGTGTCGTCATACGATAATGGTATCCATAAGCTGTGCTACGTGTTGTGTTCCAACTATGGTTTCTGTTGGTTGGATATGTCTTGTGTAGCATATGTCGTGTATTGATGAACCATTCAGATTGCGTTGAACAACAATTCATTCTTACTCATTATAAAGTTCTGGGTATCAAAGGGACCAATTTGCCGATAGCTTAGACAAAGAACGTTGGTATAATCTTCTTAGTCCTACTATACGAATCTTTAAGATTGTAGTACGATTGTAATAATGTTACGAGAATATGTCCCCGGATCTCAGACCGGAATCAATCCTATTATTTCGTTTCATTCGAGAAATGTTATTGAATTAATTAAACTGAATATACTAATACAAGATGGTGGACGCTAGGCCATCCTCTAAATACAGACCATTATGGCTACCTAGCATCCGTCAAATGTGATAAATGCAATGTAACGGTATACATAATGGTCTGTGTTTCGAGGGTAGTACACGGGAACTATTCGCAGATTTGTTTCTGTATCTGTGATATAACCGGATGAATATATAGTCTTGCTCACAGAGTGAAATATAAATCTACGCATTGCACAGTCAATAGTATCAGATATTTGGTATTTAGCGAGACTAAATCTAGTCGCAAGTGATGATTCATCTTCAGATAGCCAAGTGATATAGTACGACCACGCTTTTGTGTAATGTCAACTGATATCTCACCAACAAATTGTGTTTGATACAATAGCTAGAATGCGTGTTGTATATATCATCGTACATCATTGTAACATGACTGTTTTAGAGCTGAAATGTGTTAATCACGATCTAAATCCAGAATTAACTAGACTTTCGAAATGGGAATGTGATCGTGTTTACTTCATTCGCGTTATTGTATAGAACTTTATCAATAATATTATTCTAATTTTGTTCATCGTTTTCTATTTGTTCGCTGTCTCTATCGAAAAAAAGTGTGTATACCCGATGAGTTCACCGGAATGTATTACGTGTATTTTTTTTAAATGTCTTGGTTTGGTAAACTCTCAAATGCAACCATCAAATATTTCTCTGTAAATATCCGATCATTTCATCATTATTGAACGTTATAGAAATAACAATTATATAAATATATATAGATAGCACAGCTAGCATTCTTACGCAGACAATGTGTACGAAACAGCGACACGTAGTCACGTAGTACTACTATACCGCTGATATAGCGTCGAAGTTGTTCTACAGACAGACAGACAATAGTTTATTTACGTCTCGCCAATGTACATGTTAAAATAGCATTGCATGCCTGTAACGCCCGAAGGCCGTGTGTTAACTGTCATATATCACGACAAAAATATACAAATAAACGTTGTATACAAAATTAGTATAGGAATATACATCAATCTGTAAGAGATTTTACGAGCTATTCATTCCAATGCCTAACGTATTTAGCAATATAGCTAGCTATATCAGGCCTCAGACCACAATTAATGTCCTTCTTTGTTTATCACTATTTAGTACAAACTCAAAAAATCATAGTAAA
>JAUTBZ010169614.1:0-10420 GCA_032361785.1 Lepetodrilus galriftensis | reverse complement strand
AGAGAGAGAGAGAGAGAGAGAGAGAGAGAGAGAGAGAGAGAGAGAGAGAGACGGACAGAGAGAGAGACAGACAGACATACAGAGACAGAGAGACAGACAGAGAGATAGACAGACAGAGATAGAGACACAGAGATAGAGACAAATATAACAGACAGAGCAACACAGATGGACAGAGAGAGAAATAGAAAGCGCCAGACAGAAGAAGATAAGCGATAGAGGGTGAGAGAGACAGGGGAGATGAAAGGAGAGAGGATAGAGAGGGGAGGGAGAAATAGAGAGAGAGATAGAGAGGGGGAAGATGATATATTGCTAAAATGTATATCAATTCATGATTATTAAATATTGGCTTGCTAACAAAGTGCATTGCAATATGTATAATTTCATCTAACATCAATAACAGTTTCTAATGAGGCATAAAGTCACAGTATGCCCTTTATCAAGTGACATTAAATCAGTGGGACGACACTTGCATAATGCAAGACCGCAATTGCTCCTTTAAAGAAAACATGGCTTTTCAAATCAAGCAGAAATTTAGCTCCATCAAATATCAAGAAAGATGTTGATTCAGCTTTTCTCTGGATGGCCAATAGTACTTGTCACGGATCAATATTCTGATATGCCCAATAAATCTCATTACTTCAGAATAAAAAAACATATTTGCCAAGAGTGCTTTAGCATCACAATGTCCACACGCTGGTCTGATGCTTGAAGAGACCTCAACGCCATGGCGCCTTCAAATTGGCATTTCTGTCAAACTTGATGCAGCTGCACAGATTCCTCGCCACAGTTGACATTTGCTGTACATACCCATGGGTGTTTTCTTAACTATTCCTTCTCTTATATAAATAGTTAAAATGCCTCGTAGTCATATTAGCCCTTTCTATACAAGGAGTATTAATGTCAACATGTTGTAGTCTTCTGATCAGGTTATACCACTTTCATCTATTGAAATCAAATCCCACGTGCTACTAATATGTGGCAGATGTGTGAAGTGATCTATGATGAACGCAGTTAAACCCTATGGAATGGAATGATAGTATATGCATGAGTGTAGGTATTGGTGATTCATGACTGATGACATGGCTCCGAGATTACGAAAAACTTTCTGAGCACAAAAACGTACTCAGACTATGACGTCACATGACGTTTTATGAACAAAATTCTGAGTTGAGTACGAAATCTTACTCAGAAAAGTTTCGTAATCTCGGGGCATGGTCAATGGTTACGATGATGATGATGATGATGATGTTGATGATTGATTGATTTGTTGCTTAAAGGGACTCGTACACATAGGTGATTTTACCTATGCTCGTTTTTATTATTGGTCATATGTAATTTATATAGGGCAATATTTGCAAGAATCTGCACTTTCAGGGATGAAAATGCATGAAAACCCATTGAAATACGTAATTTTACTTGAATAATGTAAACAATCGTTTGTTTTGAAAAAGCCTTTTCATCATGGATTTTTCTGCACGGATTGCACAGATTTCTCACACATGGCGTACTCATCATGGGTTTCTCGCACATGGCGTACTCATCATGGGTTTCTCTGCATGGATGGCATGGGTTTCTCGCACATGGTGTAACTTGTATGATGTCACATGTCACATTGCATTGTCCTGTTAACCTAACAGGCTATGTAAATAAACAACTTAAAATGAGCTTATTTATCGATAGCAGGTCATTTGGAAGGAATCAATCACAGAAATGGTGTAGGATCATCAGCTTTATTAGTTTGATTTTGGTGTATGAGTCACTTTAAAGTATGCATTTTAAAATTGTCAGAAATGTCAGGCTACTACATGCTAGTGTTAATTTCCATCCTTGTTCATATAGTGTGTCATGCCAGCATATCATGTATTCGATTCGTACAAAAGACGTTCAAGGCCCAAACAAAATTCTCAGATTTTTGTCATTCTGAGGATTTGGCAGGCGAGATCAGCGGATAATGGTGTCAGGAAGACAGTATTTTGTTGGCTTTGGGTCAAGACCAACATGACCGGGTCTCAAAATACGGAAATAAACTGGCACTTGAACTGATCATAAGATTTGCTATCACCACGAGTTAATTAATTATTATTGGTATTTAATGATGTGAATTAGTTGTCCTGACAATATTATGTTGACAGGTTTAGGCCATAATGCTTCTAACAAGAATAATTGCTTTTATAAAATATAAATTATGAAGATGAAGATTTCACAAATTGAAAATTGAACAGTTTTAATTCATTTTAAAATGGGAATATAATATAATAATTATATGTAATAGTAACAATAATAATAATATTAACATCAACAACAACAACAACAAAAACAACAATAATAATGTTTATAAGACTACTTGTAATGCACTGGATAGAATATACAAGGTTTTATTTTCTCTAGTTCAGCATATGATACCGTAGACATGACTGACATTTAAAATAAAATATTATTATTAATAATAATAATAATCATAATCATAATAATAATACAATGAAATTATAAACATGTGAATTTTGTGATTCAACCTTATTGAATCTGACCCCTACAGGTCACGGGTCAGGCCCAGAGATTACGAAACTTTTCTGAGTACGCTTTCATCCTCAAGCTCAAAATTTACATGATGTTTTATGAACAAAACTTGAGTTGAGCATGAAATCATGCTCGGAAAAGTTTTGTAATTTCGGGGCCAGATATGGCCATCGTTTACCGCACCCTACCACACTCCTACTTCCACTCCCATGTAGGTAGAACGTAAGAGCTCATTCACAACTTTCTACAAAAATGTCTGCACCCCCATCATTTCAAATTCCTGTATCCGCCGCAGTACAGATATATGTTGTCGGAGGAAATCATAGCATGAGAGAACACTTGTCACTGGAGAATGTATTTCCTTTCTCTTATCAAGAAATACTCTCATTTCCTTTCCACAAAACTGTTGACTTGCATTTTTCTAGATTGCTACTTCCGAAAAAAATATTTTAAAAAATAAATAAAAATGAGAATGGCCTTATTTAAATAAAATAAAAAACAATTAGAAATATTTCACAATGATATTTGTTAAAATATCAATACTGATCATTATACAAATATTATTTTGAAAGATAGTTGGTTCTCAATTAATTTTTAAATATTCAGAGACTTTATATTATTTATAAAAGTTCTGTTCTTTATAAACACGTTGAAGCTTTCACATTAAATTGTCGTTAAGATATCAATGTAGATAATCACTTAAGAATTACTAGTATTTCTTACTTCTTGAAATTGGATTTATTTAACAAATACAAAACAAGATATTTATAATTTTTCTACTTTTCCTAGTTCGTCCAAGCATGTCTTTATACATAAAACATCTATTTCCTACTATATTGTCCTCCTGAGGTAGTATTGTTTGCTTCTATTTACCCGAGATCTAGTTGTTTGTGTTGGCATCGTGAACATGTCAAGGATCCCCAGACTAAGTCCATGCGGCACTGGTATCGTAAAGCATATTAGAAATTTCAAGTTTTGCAATTTTTTTTTATATCCTGGTCAGTTTCATGCCTGTACAGAATGTACATCATACTGGTGCTTGCACTGACAATTCCCACATTGAGTTTGAACCCTTGCTTGCGTTTGCCTTTACCACTTTTTAGAATCAAGAACAAACATCCCGATCCATTAACATGGATTAAATTATTTTTTATTATTCCTGAGAGGGTCAACTGTGGCTGTTTGTAAGAGAAATACTTTCACAAATGTTTATGAATACATTTGGTTATATTTAATCATTCCTATTGTTCTATTTTAATTTTAAAAATATTATATTATTTTATCAATCTTTTATTCCAAATTTATTTAATTCTATGACATGTTGATGTTGTTAATGGCTAGCAAATGTATACAATACTCCAATGAAAAATACTACTATTAGTACTAAAGTCTTTTTGAGCAAGTGGTCCCAGAAGCTTCACTTGAAAGGAGCATAAACGTGTTTGACCCTGGCTAGTCAGTGATCTATAAGTAGTGGTCAATATCGAAAGTAAACATACCAGGAATTTATAGCTTCCGAAGGTAAATAAATAAGGGTGTTAACAAAATAAATCTGAACAACCAATTTCCTTCAACTGGGCTTGGCATTTCAATCTATCCATTATAGAATATTAAGCCTAGACCTAATATTTTTCATTATATTTGTTGACTTCATGGTTGAAAATTATTACATTAATTTTAAATGGTTCTTATCGCATATCAATATAAGATTTAATTGGTCAGACTAGTTGCCTGGATACGATAGATGTAAACATTTCACTCTCATAAAACCTATCTATCTAGCCAGTCATCACAAATGGGTGAAATATTAAACTTCATGATCACTTACTATCTAGCCAGTCTTCAGTTGAATTGACTTCAAATGACAGTTTTACTTTGAGCTATTTGGGTATAATTTCACAGATGTTTTGACGAACACACCCGCCATTTAACACTTCCACATAATGTACTATTTATGCAGGAAGCAGAAGGGTATAAAGAAGCCAAGCTTTAAGACCAAGTCCAAGTCTAATTCCCTGGGTCGGAGCAAGAAGCTGCCGTCGTCCGTTCCCAGCATCCCTGATCTGACTGCCGACAACGAGAAGAATGTGAGTATCGTGTGATTAACCTCCTGTCCGCTGCAGACAACCACACATGCCCTATTGATCCAGCAAGGAGGGTGTTTATTTGACACTGTTGAGCGTAATGAAGTATGGTGTACACTGATCCATTTCCTTCTTATTCATTATTATTATTATTATTTGTATTATTACTGCTATTATTATTATTATTATTATTATTAATAATATTATTATTATTTATTATTATTATTACTGCTATTAATATTGTTATTATTATTATTATTATTATTATTATTATTAGGAGGCAGTTGATATCGCCATGGTGGAATGTTTGGACTTCTGAGCCTAGGGTATCAGGCTCAAATCCCGTCCCAGAAGCCTGGCATACACCAATTATTATTATTATTACTGTTATTATTATTCATTTAATAATATTACTGTAACTGTTATTATTATTATTATTATTATTATTATTATTATTACTGTTATTATTACTGTTATGTTATTATTACTGTTATTATTACTGTTATTATTACTAATAATATGAATTATGTTTGTATTCGTGGCAGGCTGCGTCTGAGGAGGAGGAGGAGGAGGAGTGGGAGACTGACAGTAACAGCACCACGTACGAACCCATCCCCGGCGAGAGTCTGTACGAGGAAGCCGGATTCTTCCCTGAAGAGAAGAAGAAACGCGACGGACAGTCCCTCGGTGACAAAATAAAAGCCTCTGTGTTAAATAAGATCGGGAATAAATTCGGGAAAATCGGAAAGACCAAGGGTTCCGAGCCTCAGTCCATTTCTACCGGGACCGATTCCGAGATGGAGAACGTCGACGAAGCATTCGTCGACGAGGTGGAGAAGGTGTCGTCGCTGTCGAGGAGTTCAAGCGAACGAAGCAGTGGCAAGCGACAGAAGAAGGAGCTGAGCGAGACGGTTTCCGCCAAGGTTTCCGAGGACGAGGGTCTGTCCATTTCGTGTCCGACTCCGCCACCCTTACCCCCGCGGTCCTCCCGTATCATCACCCAGCCCAATGTGGAGAACTCGCCACCGCTACCCCCCAGGAATCCCGGAACCCCCCTCGACATAGTCATCCCAGCGCCGGAAGGACCGTCGTCACACTCCACCGGGGATCTGCGTCGGAAAGGTCCGCTCAGCATCAGCAAGGACAGCTACCTGCATGGACAGCATCTCAAGTCGGCGTCGCTCGGAGACGTCCCGGCCTCCATGGACGGACAGGGCAGTGGCGAGGAGTTCCCAGGTTTGATTCTAATCTGATTTCATGTTCTTCACCCTCTCCAGAGCTGGAATGTGTGCACTGGCATTGACACTGGATTGGAGCCATAGGTCCCTAGTTCAAATCCAGCCGCGGGGGCCCGGCATCAATGTTCGCGAAAGTTACATTTCTGATGTGATAGTAATAAGATCTGCACTATCTGTAGAGTGGCAATGCAGATATCCTTGGTCTGTCAGTACCAGCCAGTGCTCGGAGGTTTACTGCAACATTTAGCGCTATGGATGTTGCAGGTTTCCTCCTGCCCTAAGTATTGATATAAGTGAAAGAATCTTGAAAGTGACTCTAAACCCCAATTTAAAAAAAAAATAAAAAAATAAAACCCTCTCCCTGCTGGGTTGGGCACAAACTGCTGTTTATGGCATCTTCAGTTGCCTCTAGCATGGATAGAATTAAAAGGCAAGGCCATAATGTAATTTTCCAACCTCATCAAGTTGGGAAAGCAGTTACTAATAGTAATATTCTGTAAGCTATTGTCTTATTAATGTATATTGAAATAGATGCGCTTTCTCCGTTGTTATTTCACCTAACATTCTATTGGATATTTCAGATGGTTATATTGACTGCGATCCTATCTCTGTCAGCGAGAAGACGGAATCTGTAGACAGAAGAGAGTAAGTATTTATAAAGTAACAATATTAATAAGCCATTGTATATATATTCCAACATGGGCAATTTCAAACTGCTTTACCGAAATAGAAGAAAATACATGCATCAAACTTTGGAAAATTGTCGCAAAATTCCTCTAGGAAATTGTTACCAAATATTTATTGGTTTAGAACACAGAGTAAGGGCCCCATAGTTTTTACATTATCGTACACAACTGTATTGCTCAAGACTATACAAGGCTACATCTTTGTTCAGCTTCTCTAAAATCTCTGTGAAAAAGAAGAAATCTTTCTTCAGGTAAGTATCCATGGTTACGAAATTGCACTCTGACCTATGGCTTGTCACCATGGTAACTGAATGTTGTCCTCCCAGCATGTAGGACTTTATAGGATGATAAAGCTACAGCAGTCTTCTCTACACTGTCACCACTGTGATGTTTTATTGAGTTTTATTATTTGTCACGATTTTATTTGACATCTGTCGTCATCACTTTGCAATTGATCAGATTGGCTTTTCCAGTTTTTGTATAAATTGTTGCATGTTGATTGTTTTTGTTTTTTCAAAAAATCAAACATGTATTTGATTTATTAAGTTGTTTAGCATTTAGTAATTGCATGTTTATTTTTGTTGTCGTATAGTACAGTATACATTTCTCTTTAAGTAAATAATATTGCATTAGAAATAAGAAAATTCCAAGAATTACGTACTGGTAGATTGATATTGTCTTGTTTAAAGGTAGCTTATAAATTTTTATTTCTATGTTAACCCTCTCCCTGCTGGATTAGGCACAAGCACTTCTCTTTAAGGCATTTCCAGTTGCCTTCAGCATGGAGAGGGTTAACAGTTCCTTTATCCATATTAACATTGATCATTGATGCGCGATGCAAATTTTCAACTGTTATTACCCTGCCTAACACATGAAATTCTAATAAACGCATCCCCAAGTTAATACTGCTAGTGGCATGGGTGGCATATTGAGAATCAGCCATTCAGTGCCAGTGTGTGAAGAGTTTATTATTAGATCCTTTATGTGCTACGTTGTCAGATATTGTTGTCAGATATTGTTGTCAAATATCGATATGATCAAAGACAAATTGATAGCCTATTGAGATTACAATATTCCTTTAGTGTAATTTTTCATTTGTTACAGTGAGACCTGACTTTGGTATTTTTTTAGGATATTTTGGATATGTATGCATGAACAATACAACTGATACATTGCTGTATGGTTTTAATGAACAAATGTATTTGGTAGACACAATATTTGCGTAATAGGTGGTCATGCTCACTAATAGGTTGCCAATCTTACTAAATAATGAAGTAAAATATTTACCATAAATATAGTTACAGTTCTCCCTCGATAAACACTGAAGTTGGGGGTCCATGACATGCAAACTATGTTATAATACCCGCGTTATATCAACGAATATAATTAGTGGAAAGAAAAAAAAAAAGATTTAAATTATTTTTATTTTTTAAATGCGGTCCACGTTGGACTGCGCGTTGTATCTGAATCTGTGGTGCATCGAAGGGCGTTATATCGAGGGAGCACTGTATTACATATTTACATTATCTTTTTACATTGAATATTTCGTAACTTTTGTAATTTTTTCCATAGTAATTGATATTTTTTGTACACATGCCACATATGATGATATTTACATTTTTCTGTGCACTGTGTTATCAATACTACGCCACTTTCAGGAAAACGAGCACCACCGAGGAGCGAGCGATATCCACCACATCGTCCGGCTACATCTACCCCGACGTCAACCACTTGGGGCACACAGTGCTTAATCAGCAGTCGCTGTACCAGGACTTGGTAAGTGCTGTCTGGTCGACCTTGACCTAATACTTGAATGTGACCTTGACCTTGGTCTTTGCGTATAGGTGAAAGATTCCCACTCCCCCAGGGAGCAATCCCATGACATAGTTCTCCTAGAAATGTACAGACCGTTAAATCTGACCACACTCACCGTTCCATTTCATGAACTTGTGTCAAATAAGTACTTATCATTATTTCAGAAATTTAGGCAATTGCAAATTTCTTACTGTCAAGCTACTGAACCTCTGGTTGAAATGCCTCACTTTGAGGTTACAGTGTGTCGCATTTCTCACAGGAATGTACTGACCATTAAATCGGACCATATTCACCGTTCCGTTACATGAACTTGTGTCAATTAGCACACATTAGGTCTTTTGATAGTGGTATGCATACATCAACTTAGCTCACATTACCTGCCTTGTCTCTGTGCTGACCAGTTGGCTTTCATTTTTTATTTGGACCAAAAAGAAAAATTTTTACCAATGCTTTTTTTGGTGTCGTGAACTCAAATATTTTAATTTATTGGAACCTTATTACATATCCCTGTTAACCTTCTTTCAACTGGAGACAAATGGAGATGCCCTCATTCATGGCTAAATGGACCAATTGCGATTATAGCAGGAGTTGGAGTACGAATCTTTTGTCGGTTATTTTTTTATTCTAATCATTTTTGATAGGGATATTTAGATATTTGGGTCAAGATATTTTTCCAATCATTGGATGGTTCAATGATAGCGATAAATTATCGATGACTTCTGTTCTTCATAAATCAGATGACCGCTACCAGAAGAATGATTTCACGGTCATTGCAATGTTCTGTGTGTATTTGTTCCAGGACGATGACCAAGTCTACGGCAGATTGGGTCACGACGGCAAAATCAAGACCAGCAAGTTCGCCAACGAGCCTCTCTATCAATACTACACCAAGCAACACATCATCAGAGCCAGTCGCAAGATCAAGATAGAGGAAGACATCGATAGCGACGATGACTCTGGTGAGTTCTCTGGAAATACGATCATTAATAATGGATTAATATTCCACATCATCAGGGTTAGAAGTTCCCACTTACCTGGCAGCCCAATCCATTTCTCATAATGTTAAAGGTATCCTACGGGCGAGTAGAAATTTCATGTTTTGTTATTTATATCATTATTCGAGCAAGTGCGTTTTAAAGTTAAGTTCCAACGGGCTAATTTCCAGCACAATTATTACATTATAAACATGGTATTTTCTGGTTACTGTAGTGACCAATTTTTTAGTTTATTCTGGAGGCAGTTACTATTCATCTACCCATATGAACATAATCATGCTAAATTGTGATGGTTTTATATAGTAACCTCAAGATCACCAAAAATCATGCAGTAAATACACATACCGTAGCTGAATATTCAAAATTTGTCAATGACTCGTTTCCATGGTAACCAATTATATATATTAATTTTATAGATGTAATTATTTATATTTGTGTTTATTACCATCACAGGTATGGAACTATATATAAAAAAAGAATACCATAATTAATATATAAACATGGCAATAATCTATCTTAGATTATATATATTAAATATATTCCCATTTATTAACACAGACATCACCTCATCCATGTTGATATGCTACTTGTACAATCTGATGAAGATTTCTTTGGTTGTGCACAATATTGAGAAAATCACTCGACAGTACTTTTCACTGTGCGTTCTGCTCAATAATGACATTTTGCACAGTGAATTTATGTTGATTATTTGTAAGATATGAACAGCTTATCAGTTTCTTGACAATTTTGCATATGACCAAATTAAACTTTATTGAAAATAGTTAAATTTATACAGAATTTTTGCATTATCCAGATATGGCATTTTTCCGTTACCATGGTAACTGATTTCCCCCCGTAAATTTATACCTGGACCAACACCCATTCATGTTTGTAACATATTCTTGTAATTTCATCATAATACCTTTGGTACTTTAGAAGCTATTCAGATGAATCACAGAACTGAAAATCTCGGTTGACACAGATTTTGGCCATCTTTATAGCACAATTATTTTGTGAATTGTTGCTGAAATTTGCTAAAATATGGATTCCATTGCACTGATCTATCATTATGGATAGACTTCTGC
>JAUTBZ010169592.1:0-10421 GCA_032361785.1 Lepetodrilus galriftensis | reverse complement strand
CGGCGTAGCTCAGTTGGTAGAGCAACTGACTTGTAATCAGTAGGTCCCGTGTTCGATTCATGGTGCCGGCACCATATTCTAGACTTCTGGGTGTTTTCACCCAGAATGTCTTATTCTTCAAGAGTATGGATACTTTCTCCGATATTATATAGACAGCACCATAAATAAATCAGTTGGTTTGTTTTTACAAGCTCGCCTGACTTTTAACGTATGTATTTGCTTAATTTGGCCTTGATCAGGTCATTATAGGCATAAAAAAAGCCCGCCCCTTGCTAAAGAATGGCGAGCTTTCCCGCTTAGTTCCAAGTGAAAGAACCAAGCTAGTGTTGTCCCTGATGACTTGATCTTAAGTTAAACCTTAACTTTTGACAAGTGAATACATCATGGAAAACAGACATCAAACATATTCAATTATTATCACCATCTGCTCTACCAAAGGCGGTGTGGGTAAAACTACCTTAGCAGCAAATATCTCAGGATTACTTTCTGATCTCGGCTTTCGAGTTCTGATGGTGGATGGCGATATTCAGCCTGGACTTACTTCTTACTACCCCATTACTGATTTATCAGATCACGGGCTTTACTCTTTGATTAAAGCTGAAGTCGATCCTTCAGAATGCATCTCTAAAACGGATAAAGCAGACTTAGTAATCTCTGATGATCCTAGTGCAAGCCTTCAAGAATGGATTAACAGCACTCCCGATGGGCGAATCAGACTTCGTAGTACACTTAATCAGCTTCGTTCAACCTATGATTTCATTATCATAGATAGTCAGGGAGCCAATACCCCTTTACAACACACTACTGTTTTAGCCGCAGATATTCTTCTATCACCCATTCCCCCCGATATTATGTCCAGCCGTGAGTTTTCACGAGGCACATTAGCGATGCTGGAGTCGCTTGAGCCCTTACGTGCTTTAGGTGCGCCTCTTGGTCAACTGTATGGATTAATTTACAGAAAAGACCGCACTAATGATTCCAAAACCTTTGTGGATCAACTCACCAGTGAAACCTTCCAGAAATCTAATTCAAGAATTCGCATCCTACAAACCTTTATTCCTCAGTTAGTTGCTTACAAAAATGCGGCATCCCAAAAAGTAGCCGTTCACACCATCGACAAAAAAGCTAAAAACACGATGTGCGAACTACTGACAGAGCTGCTCCCCAATCTATCAACACCTTGCCAGTCTTTACTTACAGGAGGTAATAGAGATGGACACAAGTAATCCTACAAAAGATAAAAAGAAAGCTCCCGTTGTTGATATTCAACAGGAGCTACAAGCGACTTCATTTGGAAAACAACGCACTCAATCCATTACAGGGATTGAGCCAGGAAAGCTCCTGAATCTCAAGATAGATCAAGTGGTGACATACGACAGGAACCCGCGCAGAGAAGATAACCCTGAGCATGAACAAATCAAGTCATCCATTCGCCACCGAGGTATGGATCAGGTGTTATCCGTTACACAGCGTCCTAATGATTCTGTAGATACCTTCATGATTATTCATGGTGGCAATACCCGTTTAGAGATCTTAAAAGAGCTATATGAAGAGACCAAAGACCCTAAGTTTGAAATGCTTCAATGTTGCTATGTAGCATGGGAATCAGAATCTGATGCGCTTATTGGGCATCTTATTGAAAATGATGCGCGAGGTGATTATAGCTTCATGGATCGTGCCATTGGTGTAAGAAATGCTAAAGAGGAATTAGAGAAAGAAACTGGAAATACGCTGTCCAGTCGAAACTTAATATCCGCATTAAAAGAACAGGGTTACAAATTAAGCCGTGCTGACTTGTTTCGCATGAATTATGCCGTTGATGTGCTTTATCCCTCTATGCCACTTGCAATGGATTCTGGAATGGGTCCAAGACAGATTGATGCCATCAAAAAGCTACATAGATATTCACAGGAGATATTTAAGGAACAAAATGAAACCAGTGAGAACCCTGAAAAAGAGTGGTTGGATCATTATTGTACTGCTCTTGGCAAGCAGAATACTGAATCATGGTCTTATGATGACTTGTATTCAGATGTCCTTTTATTACTTTCTAATGGAAACTCGACTGAAGCCAACCGTTTATCTTTTGTCTTAACAAGTAGGCTGGAAGGTTTAAGAGATAATGTAGAAGAAACAAGTAATGAATCTAACGTTGTTCCTGAGTCACCCAAAAGTATGCCTGAGGACTTTAATGTCACTTCTAATGAGCCGATAGCATCTGAGCAACAGCTTGAAACAAACTCTGAAGAAACCAATAACACAACCCCCCAAGAGAGTTCATCTCATGAAGAAGTGAAACAAGATGCTACTCCACCCTCAGAAACACCACCCAATCAAGAGCTTTTCCCAAATACCAAAAACTCAGGTAATGAAGCCACAGAAGCACTGTCTTCTGAAATCACCCCAAAAGATTTACGCTCGAAACTTTTTACTCAAGCTCTACAGCTTGCCTCAAACAACGGTTTTGGAGAGCTAATTGCGCCACTTCCTTCCAAAGGCGCAGGTTTCATCATCAAAGACCTGCTTTTAGAAAGTTATATGAAAGGCGAGAAGCTTTTCGGCACGATTAAGAAACGTCCTTATAAGGAAAGAATCATGGTCTGGTGGATGCTGTTTGGCTTCACTGAATTAAGAATGATGGCTCTACACAAGCCAGAAATCATTGCTCCCATTCTTCCTGAAGGTGATCTCAGAAATATTCTGGTCAATCAAGACACCGAAGAAGATCAACGACGACTTGCTCTTGCTCATATTTTTCATCGTACAGGTGAGTTTATTATTGATGACCTTTCCATCTACTTCTGGGCAAACTCATCACCATGCCTATGTAAGAAAAGTAGCAACACTGGTGATGGAACGAATTCACAAGGATATTCAGGAAGGCAAAGACATTAGCCAGAATGAACATTATCTCAGTAGACAAAGTGAAAGTGCATCCTACTGGAAAGAACCCAAGAGCAGTTATTTTGGATTTAGTAGAGATGATATTGATGTGCTCAAAAAGACACCATCAAAACAGGAACCGACTTCAATTTTTAAAGACCGTAGTGCTTCAAATAATAAAGAAGGAGGGACTTCATTAAATGAAGTAAGCCTAACTTCAAATATTGAAGAGCATAGTAGTAGTTTTTTAAATATACCTACTACTACGCAGAGCGATAGTGAAAATGTTAATAATACGGGCTATCAATTTACCGCTTTCCTGCAAGAGTTTTTCAACAACAATGAAAAACGACTGGTAGCCATGCAACTGGCAACCCTGCCAGAGCCATACAGACAGTTGGTGATCAACCAGCTATTCAACCGAATCCAGCATGATGACAAGAAGGTAGCAAAACCAATCAGTCTGCTTAGCTGGTACTGCAATGAGATAAAAGCAGGAAGAACGCCCCTGACTGAATACTCCCTCTCAGATTACAACCCCAAAGCCAGTAAAACAAAACCGAAACGTCAAGGGCAACAATCAGACCTGAAAACAGAACTCAGCAATCTACAAGCTGAAATTATCCATGCTGAAAAGATTATCGGTATGACAAATGACACTGGAAATAACCCAGAAATTGCATTTTGGGAGAATGAAATAAAGCGATTGAAGCAAAAGATGAATGAATTACGAGGTATGTATCCCGTGCCATCAGTAGAGAAACAGGCTTAATGAGGTGGTACAGCCTGTACCACCCAACTTAGAAGTTAGGAGACAAGATGAAAACACCACAACCCCAAACCCCCACTCCAGCAGCAGACTTGATTGCCACAAAAATCAGCCTGGCAGATTGCGTGGCAAAAGCACGTTAATCCTAGAAACACGTCATGCCCAAATGATCTTTGAGGGGCGTAAAAATGACATTGAAAAAAAGAAAGCCGAGATTGTTGGCTTAAAGAAATTCGCCAGTCTATTAAAAAGCATCTGGTAGGCATCCAGCAATGATGATCCTTATGCTGATTGGTGGCTTATCAAAATAGAACGCTCATTGGAGTCCTCGACACAAGAACTCGAAAAAATGATTGCCAGTTTTAGCCAGCTCTTGTCACAACAACAAAACCTGATACATGAGGTTTCTCATTCCATAGAACCTGTTGAGCTAGAACTTCGTTTCAGCATTCCCTATGCCTTTCAGGGAGCCAAGCTCTTGATGATTCATGATCATCTGGTCAGAACATTACTCACGGCAAACCATGTTGGAGTCTGCGACAACCGAACCATCAGGCGTGGGCTATTTGATTCAGGTCGTAAAGTACGAGGGACGTTTCAGACAGTGACAGGTTTTCGCTTTACAGGATTAACCCGTGAAGAAATAAAATCAGGCAATGCCAAGGCACTCAAAGCCATGACCGAGATGGGAGCTGTTCCAGAGCAAATCATGGATAAATCACTAAGACCGTCCTTCATGCCTGAAGGTTTGATTTTCTCCAATACTGATTCTGGTTATTTCAGCACACCTTCTGAGATAACCAAAAGTACACCGAAACCAAAAAGCAAACCCAAGAAGGGTAACTGAAGCAATGAGCAACATAAATCTAAAATGACTGTAGCAGCATAATTTAACCAAAGGGAACCCTTTAAGGGTAAGGGAGGGATTAACCCTTACAACAAAAACTATTTATTACTAACAATTTTAACGACCCACAAAGTCACAACAAAACAGAGGAAAACATCATGAGAGGAACAAGCCAACTAACCATCGTCATAGGCAATTTAGGTGCTGATCCAGAAGTCCGCTATATGACCGATGGAGATGCCGTATCTACCTTACGCATCGCCACCACCGAAAGCTGGAAAGACAAAGCCACTGGTGACAGCAAACAACACACCGAATGGCATCGCTGTGTCCTGTTCAGACAAAATGCAGAGAATGCCGCCAAGTACTTAAAGCAAGGTTCCAAGGTCTATGTCACAGGAAAAAATAGAACCAAAAAGTGGTTTGATGACAAGAACGGCATAGACCGTTACATCACCGAGATACTGGTGGATAAAATTGAATATCTGGATCGTGCGCCAAAACAGAATTGGATTGAATAATTAGCTCAGTTCAATGCTGGGTTTTATCCAATAAATGGATGATTGGTTTGCTAGTGTTGATGCTCTCATAAACTAGGAATCCTGTTCTCATGAAATTCTGGCCTCAGTGGTTAAGAAGCTCATCCCAACCAAAACCTGTTACTTCTGACAGGTCGGTATTAGTGGCTAAATCAGCTCAGGAATTACTGTTTCCTCATCAAAGGCTGTTGCAACAAATCAGAAGCCAGGTCTGTGTACCAGATGTTCACTGGAAAACCTTGTATCAATCTTTTATCGAATCATTTGCTGCATTAGTTCAAGAGCTTCCTGCATCTGAATCTCATCATCATTCACAGGCAGGTGCCTTAATATAGCTAATAACGGTTGCTGGGGAGTAAATGAAATCACTAAAATGTGCGTATTTTGAGCCGATAAAGCCCCAAATAATACGAAAGAGTAATAAACCTAAAATGGCATAGCCAGAGTAGTTATGAAGATTACTTTCTTCTTCGCCTGTGAAATAGGCGGTGAAAAATAAAATGACGAGAGACCAATGGAAGACCACTGATAAGTGGGTCCCATACTTGAATTGTTTTTTCTGACATGTGTACACTCCAGATTGATTTGTCTTCTTACATGGAGAAGGTGCTATTAATGTACTCTCTGGCTGTGTGATATGGCTTGCTTTTGCTGTAAGTTTGATCCAATGGTATTTGAAAGGTGGCTTTGGCTCTGAAGATTTTAACTTCAGAAAAACGGCTAATGACTTGATCAGAACCTTCTTAAGCTTGATTTAATAAAACTTTGTTTAACTGGAGCTGGCTAGTATCAGAAGTTGAAGTTTGTCCTCACTTTCTCCCATCCTTTCCCCCAAAGGCAGGAAGTGCTTCAGATGCTAGCCATTTTTTATTTAAGTAGATCAAAGAAGGAAGCTATGCGACTCCTCCTGGTAGAAGACGACTCCACCCTTAGTAAATGGTTGAAAATAAGCTTGAAGCAAGCTGGATATGCTGTTGATATTGCAGATAATGGTGTGGATGCTGAGTTTCAAGGGATAGAGATGGACTATGATATGGTCGTGCTTGACTTAGGTTTACCTAAAAAATCAGGTTTGGATGTATTAAAAAGTTGGCGTAAACAACAGCGAAATATGCCTGTTTTGGTGCTAACCGCTCGTGATGCTTGGTATGAACGTGTTGATGGTTTCAAGGCTGGGGCTGATGATTATCTGGGCAAGCCCTTTCATATAGAAGAGCTGCTTATGCGCATACAAGCGCTAACCCGTCGGAATCTTGATCACATATCTCATCAGCTACAGGTTGGCTTGTATACTCTGGATGAAGAGAAGCAGCAGCTGGTGAGCAATAAGGAGTCTATTGACCTAACAGGTATTGAATTTCGTCTATTGCGCTACTTTTTGTTAAATTCTGGAAAGGTATTATCCAAAACACGTTTAACAGAGCACGTTTATGAAAATGATGCGGATAAAGATAGTAATGTTATTGAAGTTTATGTAAATCATTTACGTAAAAAACTGGGCAAAGATATTATTAAAACACGCCGTGGGCAGGGGTATGTTTATCAAGATACAGGTGAATGTTAATGTATTCATTACAAACCCGACTCGGATTATGGCTAGGGTTGATGCTGGTTTTGATTTTTGGTATGCATATTTTGCTGATGAGTCATTTTCCACGCTATTTGGCTGAAGAGCGAGTTTTAGCACGGTTACAGCATGATGCTGAATCACTTTATAATCGTTTATTGGTTGAACAAGATCAGGCACCAGCCTTGGATTCTGTCCCTGATTCTTCCATTTATAATGAAGCATATTCAGGGCATTACTTTCAGCTCTGGATGGGAAGTTATAAACTTTATTCACCTTCCTTAAACCAGCAACCATTAAAAATTTCTGGTACTACTTCAACAGAAGGAGGGGTGTCTCATGCCGATGGCCCAAAAGGTGAACATCTTTTGGTATGGATGCAAAAAATGTCCAAAAATGGTCAGTCATTAGTGATCGCAATGGCAGAAGATATTAGCGATATTGAAGAAGATATTGCTGCGCGGCAAAAATTTTACTTCATAGGTACAAGCCTATCGGTCATTTTATTACTTATTCTTCAGCGTTTTATTATTCGTTATCTTATCAAACCAGTAGAGCAGGCACGCCAGGATTTGCTGGCAGTTGAGCAAGGGAAGCAAAGTAAAATTTATCAGAAAGTCCCCACTGAAATTCAACCCTTAGTGGATGAATTGAATCATTTACTCGAAGTCATGAGTAAGCGTTTGGAGCGCTCCCGAAATGCGACGGGTAATCTGGCGCATTCATTGAAAACACCTCTTTCTGTGCTTAATCAATTACTAGGTACGCCTGAAATTAAAGCGAATACAGAGCTACATGATGAAATTCGTCAGATTAGCTCTAGTATCCAAACCTCAATAGACCGAGAGCTAAAGTGGGCGCGTCTTGCGGGGGGAAGAATTCCTGGGCAGCGCTTTGCTGTAGAGAAAGAAATACAAGCTTTAGCGCAGGTTATGGAAAAGATTTATGAGCAGAAGAGGCTTCAGTTTGAAATCATCATTCCAGTGGATAAATACTGTCAGGCTGATCGTGAAGACATGCTAGAGATGTTTGGAAACTTACTTGATAATGCCTGTAAATGGGCAAAGAGTCAGGTAAAGCTTACGGTGCTGGATAAGCAGGGATTAGCATTTATTATTGAGGATGATGGCATCGGTGTTGATGAACATTTGCGTGATACCTTAGCAGAGCGTGGCACTCGACTGGATGAAAAAACACAAGGGCATGGACTGGGTCTTTCAATCGTAAAAGAAATTGTAAATCAATATAATGGAGAGATTTGTTTTACAACCTCGAAGGAGTTAGGCGGGCTTAGAGTAGAAGTGGTTTTAGTTGAGAAGGGAGAAGAGCGAAAACATGCTGTTTCTTCTCAATGTTAAAAATATTCTACCATGCAGCTGCTATAGCCCTTACCCGAATGTTATAGACAAAGCCATTCATCGAGTAAGGGTTCAGGATTAAGTTTCGTAAATTATTTACTCCTCAACCCTAAGCTATGCATATTCTATGCGAATGTATCGGCAAATAGATTGTTAGCCCAGTCAAACATATCTCTATAGTTTTCCCGAGAAGCAACTCTTGCCACACCACCAGAGCCTGGTACAGGTTTCATCGTATTCGCGTTGGTATCATAGTGATAAACCACGGTTGCCCAAGATGCTGTGTTAGTTGAAATAGGGCTGTAACAAGCCGAATTTGTCATCGGAGCAGGGAAAGGCTGACTTCCACCGAGCATTCTTATCACTGCATCAGCGCAAACTTTAGCTTCGGCATTAGCAATATGTCCTGCTTTAGGTTGCCCTGTCGCTTGTGAATCACCAATAATATGGACGCCTGCTGCGGCAGTTGATTCGTAGCTTAAAGGGTTTACTGCGGCCCAGCGCCCTGTTGCATCATTATTTAATCCTGATGACTTAATAATGGAACCTGCTGCGTGAGTAGGAATAACATTGAGTACATCAGCATCAAAATTCCCAGCATCAGTGATAGCAATACGGCGATTAGAATCAACAGATTCAAGCGTTACATTTGTTCGATAGTCGATAATGCCAGCATAGGTGACATTGAATGCGTGAGAGAAGGTTTCCTTCTCCGCCAAAATATCGGCATTAGCATCTAGTACGATGACTTGTGAACCAGGCTTATGTGTACGCAAGTAATCAGCCACTAAGCAAGCTCTCTCATAAGGGCCAGGAGGGCAGCGATAAGGTGCAGGAGGAATTGTCATCACAAATGTGCCGCCTGCTGGCATAGCATCAAGTTGTTGCTTGAGCTGCAATACTTGATCACCTGATTTCCATGCATGAGGGATTTTATTAAAATCTAGCCCGGGTACAGGATTGAAAGTCACGCCAGGCGCGATGATTAAGCGATCATATTGCAGGCTCCCACCTGAGCCTAAGGTTACTTTTTTTCCTGCGCTATCGACTTCTTGAACCCAGTCTTGAACAACATTCACACCATGCTTTTGCTGGAGTGCCTGATAGTTAAAGGTTAGCTGGTTCATTGTCATTTGCCCATTGACAACAAGGTTGCTGAGAATAGGCGATTGATATTGTGCATTAGGCTCAATCAGTGTCACATTGAGGTTAGGAGACCAGTGTTTTAGGTATTTGGCAGCAGTTGAACCCGCAAAACCACCTCCAATAACGATAACGCGAGGGCCACTATTGGCTGCACTTAAAATAGTAGGAGCTGATGCGATAAGGGCAGCAGCGCCTCCTAGTGATTTAATAAATTGTCTACGTGGTAGTGTTTTCATTAGTCATCTCCCTCATTATCGTTATCATTGTTTCCGTTATTATTCCCACCGTTACTGCTTATGCCATTGTAATAATTTGCAATAGCTACTATTTGTGAGTAGGAATAACCCTTTGCTTGTAAATGCATCACTTCATTTTTATTCTTGTTTTGCATTTCGACAAGTTCCTCAAGAATCTCCCCGCCTTCACCTGCAAGGCTATCAATATGTGTTTTTGAAATACCATCAGTACCATGACACTGAGCGCATTGTGCGGCTAGTAAGCGCCCTTCAGAAGGGGTGCCAGGGTTAACGGGAGAGTTGGGGGCAGAGGTGCTGTTGTCATTATCGTTATCACGGTCTCTTTCTCTGTCGTGATTAGATTTCTCTGTACCGCTAGCGCCTCCTCCGCAGGAGATCAGCAGTAATGCTGTAGAGGCTATTACAGGGATGCTATATCTATATTTCATGAGAGTACTTCCTTTTGCTAAGTTGTTTAACCAGGTGTTGCAGCACATGGAGTCTTTAAGGTTTAAAGGAAATAGAAAAGCTGTAAGGATAGTTACTTTGCTATTTATATTTTGGGATTATATTCCCAAAACAAAGCGTGTGCAATTATTTTATCCTTAATTGGATGCAGAAGAAGAAAAATAGGGTGTTTTAGAATGCTGGTAGTGAATAATTTATTAACTAAAATATTGGATTATACTATTGATTTTAATGTATTTAATTTCACTATTGTTATTTTGCATGTGGTTCAATAATTATTTAAAATAAAATGGGAAAAAAGTCACAAATGAAAATCTTAGTTTGTTCTCTGGATTTTGCATATTGCCTAAAATCTGAAATATGAAGTGGTATAATCCTGAGCAGGCTATTATTTACTTATCAATATAACTAACTAGAAAAATAACTATGAAATCAAACACATTACCGTGCTTCAAAGCATATGATATTCGTGGCCAGGTGCCTTCTGAGCTGAATGAGGATCTTGCATGGAAAATAGGGCGCGCGTATGCCGCTCATTATCAACCTAAAAATGTCATTGTTGGCTATGATATTCGTTTATCTAGCCCAGGGCTTATGCAGTCATTGGC
>JAUTBZ010169581.1:0-10422 GCA_032361785.1 Lepetodrilus galriftensis | reverse complement strand
CCAACTGCATACAACCCACTGTATTTCAGAGTGAAGTGACAATTATGACCACGTCTTGTCTGTGCATGCAACACAATCACTGATCAATAGCCAGATAGGAAAGAACTACTACATATTGAGTGAAATCACTTTCTGTGGTGACACAAAGACTCACTACATACCGGTAATGATATTTACTGGGGTGTTCCATCAAACCATAACCTTGTTTTTTGTTTGTTTTTGTACTGGGGTTTAGAGTCACTTTCAAGATTCTTTCACTTATATCACGACTTGTCAGTTTAGGGCAGGAGGAAACCCGCAACATCCATAGTGCTGAGGTTTTCTGACCTGCGAGCACTGGCTAGTTCTGACAGACCAATACAAGGATAATAACTGTATTGCCACTCACAGGCAGTGCATCCTATCAATATCGCGTCAGAAAGGTAACTTTCTTGAACATTGATGCAGGGTCCACAGGAAAGGATTTGAACGCCAGACCATTGACTCCAAAGTCCAAATGTTTTACCACTGCGCTACCCTGCGCTACCATCCGCCCCCATTACCTAGGTTACCATGGTTACCTCAGAGCCGCTCAGACACAGGAAGTGCGTTCTACTGATATGTGATGTCATATAATATGACGTGTCAACTAATAATTCCTCTTATTAAGCTTCTGTGAAACCAATTTCCTCACCAATGAATAAGCAATATCGGCTTCCAATAACAACATTAATTATAGAAATTGTAAGAAAAATGACATTTTGATCTGACAATAATGTAATGAACAAAACCAGATTGCTCAACTCTCTCCCTGCTGGATTATACATTTATACTGCTCTTTAAAACATCTATGTTGCCTCTAGCAGGGAGAGGGTTAATAAGGAGTACAGTGGGTATTAGGGTGTTTAGATATTGCCCAGACGTTCAAGTTGGTACAAAGTAATAAATCTCTTTGTTAGATAACATCATTGGCATGAACTATTGATGTCAAAGTTCATGTTCTGCACAAAGGCATGGAATGATTGTCGACATGACATCTGACAGCCAATTCTCAAAATAATTGTGCCATGGCATACAAACAATGCAAGGTTATAATATACAAGCTATTATGATTGTCAGAATTGTGTGATTTATCACCATCACAGTGGCCAAATATGTGAACATACTGAGCTTATTACAAGATAATAGCACTGAAAGTTGAAACATGTTTTCATACTTCAGGTGAAACTATCCAAACATGAAGCATTCACATTAAGAATTCCATAAGACTTGTACAACAATAAAGATTACGCACACAGACCCAACATAATGCTGTTGACTGAGAACTATCGAAATGAAAGGGAAATTTGAATCCATAATGACATAAAGTCAGGTGATAGTCCGATTAAACAATGACGCTGAAATGGCAATGGTAAAGAGAGGCAACTGAATTACTACAATAAACATATTTGAAAATCCACAAGACAAAAACTGATTGAGAATTTAAACATAGATAACAGGAAATGACATTATAGGAGAGACCCGACACAAGAATAGAACGGAATTGTGATCTTTGGTGATAAACATCCATTGACAATTAATTTTTCACCCTAATAGTTACAAAATGGTAGAATTCATATCACTAGAAAATGGGTACTAATATATATAACAAAATACATTAGAATTGAATGGTATTTCTAAATGAAACCAATAAGATCATATACTATTATGAATTCATGACTGAAACATGACGGTGGATTACTGTATGGCAATATATGAAGTCGTACGAATACCAGACCTGTATAATTATATGATGAATATTTAACACAACTACCACAGTCAATAATAAAAATCACAAAAACTGAACTTGGGTCTTAATGAAATTATAACTAATAAATCCAAACAATATCTACGAGCATACAAACCACACAGAACGAATGAAACATTTAGAATCTCTCTGCAGAGGACAAGACACACTATGCCGGCCGAGGGAAAGAAGAAACTACAAGCAGGAGCCTTTTTTAAGGTGATCACAGAAGTTACTCATCAAATGTGCTTGAATACAATCAGAGTTGTAATACGACCCCCGTAGATCCAGGTACACAACATAGAGACTGATAATCTCTACCTATCAACACACGACCAACACTACATTACAAACACATTATCAATATCTCATCACATCTACCCATAACGCAATCTTGAACCCATCCAATTTACTTGGAGATCAGTCTATGTAAGAGATTTGAGGGGGTACAAGGATATACAATATGGTTATACTATGGAGGCTTAAATGTACAGCTTTTTAGGACTCAGTCATGTGTGGTGATCAGTTAATCTTCACCTGATAATGCCACATTGTGTGTGATAGACAAACAAGTGTAGATCTGATGGACTGTGACTGAACCTATGTACAGACTAGACTCCACTGGCCACTCAAGCAGTAATGTCATGTATGCAAACCTTTTATGGATGCTTCAATTAATAACACTTTCTCGAGGAGATGAATATTACGGATCAGCGATCTCCTACTGGATTATTAATTAATATGATTAATCAAGCAGGTACATGGTTAACACTCTCCTTGCTGGATTAGGCACAGGTACAGCTCTTTAGGGCATCTTTAGTTGCCTTCAGCATGGAAGGGATTAATTGGTTAAACTGGATGTACAGATTGTAGTGTTTCATTAGTGAACCTTCGGAAACCTAATACTAGCAGCCATAACAAAGCCAGCAAGATAAATCAGTTGAAATTGCCAACATACAAGACTTGTGAAAAGGAACTTGTGATTGTATCAGGACTGGTGGAGCAATCATGTCTATTTTAGCTGAATACCAGATTGTCAAGAAATAGTATTTACTGTGTGAACATTTGCTGAAATATTATCATCAATAATTAATTATAACAGGATATGAACAATTCTGGTGATCAAATTAGTGTGGGTTCACTGTGCAAAAAACAACAACCAAAAAACAATATATGGGCATGGCACCTTGGTATTTCTTGGACAGTGAATAATACAACGTTCTTGAAGCAATGTTCAATAGTGAATAGATGAGTCAGTATAAACTTGCATGCAAAAGGCAATAAAACAATGACATACTTTTGCTAAATGTATATTAAATTAGAATTCTTATTAAACAAAAAGTCCCACATCTGACTTGACAAGTACGCTTGTTGTGTGTTGTCCGTGTGTGTATCCAAGTCCGTTCGTTCATTCATTGGAGACCATGACATGGAGCTAGAGATTAAGCATCCGAAGATTGGAAGTGCAGCACTATTAGAGAAAAGTTATGCAACACTGTATTGTAAAACGACTATTGTGAAAATTAAAATAAGACCTCACCCTACTCTCTTCACATATAGCAGCATGTCGTGGTCACCCATGTACGGTACTGATTATTATTTCTAAATATTCACAGCATAATTGCTGTGTTAGTAGAGGAATCTAGCACTATGTCTCTCACAGCTACAACACAACACATCAGTAGCTGTCACCTGGAGAGCAATTAGTGGTATTTTGACAATGCTCAACGCAGGAGTAACAAATACGTGGCATTGAACATTGTCTGGAACTTGTGGAAGGCATATTCAAGTATTGTTTGTACTGGATCGCAAAGGTCGAAGGAGGTCAGATATAAAGGCATAGTTGTACTGAGGTTAGTCTGACCACTAGAGCATAAACAGATATAACTAGAGCATAAACAGATACAATTGCCTTTTCCAATATTACCATGACCATTGTAAATATAATTTTTTAAATAATAATTAATAGTTCATTGTTGTAGTACAAAACTGTAATAATTTCTTCTAAAAATAAGCATTGCCCTTTCATTATCTCTTAGTTCATTTTAGCCTGGATATTGTTTCTCGAAGCTCTCGCATGCATAATGAGACCATAGCGCGTCCGTAAGTGCCTGATCGCCATGTATAAGTGAGTGAGTGAATATGGAGTTCAACGTCGCTGCGGGAATCTTTCACCCATTAGCGACGAGTCAGGTATAAGAGATTGCTACAAGAGTTCTATGGTCTCGTAATAGATATGAGAGCTTGAAGAAGCAATACACAGAACATTATTAGCCTGGCTCTTCATGCACTCACAATATAACATGGAACACATTGCAGTGTTATTATCAATTCATATCTAAAACATAGATGAATAGATAAACAAACAAACAAACAAACAAAAAAACTGTGTGTCAGTCCCTTAACCACTGCTGCAGGCATATATCTATATACTGTATGCCCAACACACGTGCACAATGGAACAATTCAGCAGGGAGAAGGTTAAGGGCGTGATCGATTGGCGTCTTCTCGTTTTGGTACAAGTGATTCTAGGAAGAGAAATTTCCACCTACGCGCTCCTGCTATGGAGTTCGAGCGCAGGAATTTGTCTGCCAGAAGAAGAAGACGCCTTCTGCTGCAAAACGATCAGCAAGAAGACGTCTTCTGGAAGATGGATCATCAATTCGATCATGCCCTAAGACAGTCATCATCATCATCAGAGAAGAATGTTAAGATAAATACATTTCTGAAAAAGTAGCTAAATACAATAAGTAATATTTCTCTTACCTGCAAATGTCATTAAAACTGAGAAACAGTCTTTGAAGATTGGGTAGATTGTCAACATCAACCTGGATAAAGAAAGGAAAAGAACATATATTTATTGTCATGAAAGTAAATAGATGAACTAAAATAGAACAATGAAATCCAAACATTTTGCCAGTTCATATATAGGCATGGTCTGTCTATCACAATATCCACAGGAGTGAAACCAGGCCCCGAGATTATGAAACTTTTCTGAGTACGTTTTTGTACTCAACTCATGTGCTATGCTCAAAAACACAACATTTTATGCACAACATTCTGAATTGAGTATGAAATCATACTCAGAAAAGTTTCGTAATCTCGGGCCCAGGACTTGTACTGGAATACAAGCAATGTTATTTTGTTCATTCGTATCCTTCACATTGACCATGAGCAAGCATTAGAAAAATAAATAGGTCCTATAACCTGTAGCTAATGTAGTGGTAGGAGATAGTACCAGTGCATCTACATGGGATCATTAATTCCTTGTTTAACTGACCTTATACTAGTTACAAAGTACTGAGGCCTGTTCAGAAGGGCGAGTTTACGCGAGTTATCGCGTGACGTCACATATGAAGGATGAATGTTTCCAAGGCGATTTCATGCGTGTAATCGGGGGTTTGCACCCTCCTGAACAGGCCTCTGGTCTGACTGTCTGACATCTGATCTGACATCCTTTCATCCATGTATCATTCTGCTCCAGTGGCTACCTGTTCCATGTAAAAGAAGGAAAAAATATTGAATTTACAAACCCCATTGTTATGTTGTGTATCACTGCCAAACCTGGGTGTCCTTTTATGAAGCTCTCTTAGACACTAAGAAATAATTGCACTTTCCCAAGAGACCATATGAGCACTCTCGCAAGAGACCATAACACTCTCACAAGAGACCGTAGCACTCTCACAAGACACCATAACACTCTCACAAGACACCATAACACTCTCACAAGAGACCGTAGCACTCTCACAAGAGACCGTAACACTCTCACAAGAGACCGTAACACTCTCACAAGAGACCATAACACTCTCACAAGACACCATAACACTCTTACAAAGAGACCGTAACAATCTCACAAGAGACCGTAGCACTCTCACAAGACACCATAACACTCTTACAAAGAGACCATAGCACTCTCACAAGAGACCTTAGCACTTTCACAAAGATACCATAGCACTCTCACAAGAGACCGTTACACTTTCACAAAGATACCATAGCACTCTCACAAGAGACCTTAGCACTGTTGCAAAGAGACCATAGCACTCTTGTAAGTGACCAGTCATTATGTATAACAGATTGCTACAAGAGCGCCATATGGTCTCTTAGTAGATATGAGAGCTTTGTGAAACAATATATCATGTGGGGTATTTCATGAAGCTAGGTTATATGCATAAAAGAGGTTGTTAGGAGAGTGCTACAGCCTCTTAGCGGATACCTGAAGGACATATACAGGATACCTGAAGGACATGTAATTGATACATTCAAAACACCTGCCTCAGTGGAGACATGTCTGGGTGACAACACTGTCTGGGTGACAACACTGTCTGGGTGACAACACTGTCTGAGTGACAACACTGGGTGACAACACTGTCTGGGTGACAACACTGAGTGACAACACTGGGTGAATACCTATTAGTTTTACAAACACAAAGTCTTGAAAACAAAACACTGAATTCAACCATCATTTATGTATACACATTGACATATCTACAAAGTAACATCATGCTGGAGCCATTCCTTGGCCCATTTTATAATGGTACAACTGAGAGAATGAGGTATTAATTCAGTGCAAGTCTGTGCCCAACAGGAAACCTGGCTTTCCTTGAGCTCCTTATATTTCTACAATTTTCATGAGGGTATTTGCACTTAAAACATTTTAATACATGGATTATATCATTATATATAAATAGACTACTATTAATTATATTATTATATTTACACAGCTAAAGTGGTCCACTATTTGTACATTTTGTCAAAAGCCAGTACTGCTCATTTCCTCCCAACACATTAACCTTCTCCCTGTTGGATTAGGCACAGACAAAGCTCTATATGGTGTATCAGGTTGCCTCCAGCATGGAGAGGGTTAATGTACATTTCCATTACAATAAAGTTGGTAAACAGCTGAGAGATAAATGTCCATTTGTTTAACCCTCTGCATGCTTGAGACAACTAAAGATGCCCTAAATAGCAGTGCTTGTGTCTAATCCATCAGGGAGAGGGTTAATGCACTGTCTTCAAGTTTTTTCTATGATGACTCAGTGTAGGCACTATCACATTTTTCCTACCTGGAATATATAACATCACATAGTATAGAGAATGTATATTGAATATGCATTGTATAGTCCTGGTACTACAGAATTGGGTTTGATATCAAAGCCTATGCAATACTGTGAATCTTCATTAAAATCAGGTTCAAATGTTAGTCTTGGCACTATTGTAAATCTTCAGCAGAATTAGGTTTGATATCAAAGCATTTGTAATACCATGAATCTTCATCAAAATCTGGTTCAATGTTAGTTGGCACTACCATAAGTCTTCAACAGAATTGGGTAATATTCTTTAAAGAGTCCAGGCACTAGTCTAGCGTAAGTCTTTATCAGAATTGGGTTCCATTCTATAACCCTCTCCATGCTGGAGGCAACTGGAGATGCCCTAAAGAGCAGTGTCTGTCCATACTCCAGCAGGGAGAGGGTTAAAGTGTCTTGGCACTAGCGTAAGTCTTCATCAGAATCAAAGAATATGATGGTGAGAGGTGACGGCAGCTCACAGAAGTGGTCGTGTTCCATATAGGCATTCCAGCTCTGAGGATCGTCGGCAGCCAGAGTCCTTTCAGACATCTCTGTGTCTCTGTTCCTTCTCCTCTTCCTCCTCATCTTCTCCCTCTTCTCCACAGTGGTTTCTACTGCAGCTGGAGGAACTTGATGACCTTGACCTTGACCAGGATCTTCAGAATGAGGAAGAGTTCCTGTTGGGCCGCCTTCTCTTCTCTGACTTCTTAATTGCAATGTGGGTTGTTGTCTAGTTCTGGATCCAGATCCATTTGTTGGCTCATCTGTTCTCTTGTGGCTTCGTAATTGCAGTGGGGGTTGGTTTGTACCGGATTCTGTTCCAACTCCAGGTGTTGTGATGTCATGCTTCTCCTTGGGTCTCTTCTTACCAATGTCGTCATCTTCATGTTGCCCTCTGTCCACCTGTTTCTCACCATCAGGATGCTTCTTCTGTCGACTGGACCCACTTCCCTCCTTTGAAGTCTTTGCATTATTTGGCTTTAGACCATTTCCTGATGCTTCATTTGAACCACCTGATAGTTCCTCATCTGTGTCCACAATGGCACCAGAAGGTAAACCTCGTCCTAGGTTTACTGCCCGTTGTCTGTCAGTCTTTCTCACATCTGAATTATCTCGAAGTGGGTTTGTCGTGTTTAGTTCGCTCCCGGTGTAAGTCCTCATCAGATGGTTCTCGTCATCAAACTCAGCATCCTCCACACCCAACTCATCGGGCACCATTTCCGAGTCTGCGGAATCGTAGTGATCCATTCCTCTGAACCGTCCGACTCTGTCAGGCCAGTATTTGTACCCGTCATCGCTCGTGGAATGCTGGTCGTCGTCATCAATGAAATACCCGCCTTGGTTGTTCCTATTCCTTGTCACTGGATCAGTCCTGGATTCACCATCACCTCGGCCGAGATCCACGATGCCTGAGTCTCCGTCATTGCCCACTATCACCCTGGACGGACCAGCGTTTCCTAATGCTTGTGTAGGTGTTGCTTCCCAAGAGCCTGGTCTTCCATGTGGCATGTTTCCATGTTGATTTCGCTTCTTCCTCTTTCCATCTCCATCTCCACTACCTTCTCCTTCTTCTCCTGGAAGAAGCTTGTCCTCAAACCCAGGACCTCCTCCTTCAACATAGTGACCTCGAAGATCTCTACCATTCTGTCCTTTACCATCCTCGGTCTTTGCCACATCCTGAGAACCACGTCTTCCATCGGACTTCCGTCCACCCTTTGTTTTACCTTTTGACTTCTTCGCATCGCCCTTTCTCCCAGGATCACCAAGAAATGAGACGTCAGGATGATGCTGAGTCTTGTCAACATTCTGACTCCTTCCCTCTCTGTCCTTGTCTTCACTGCAGTCCAGTTCCTTGTTGCCGTTGCTGCCCTCGTCAGTGGACTCCTTCCTGCTGCCTTCGCTGTAACCCAGATCTTCATCAGGGGAGTGTTCCTGCGATGCCTTCTTCTCCCCAGGATCCCCACGCTTGTCCTTGTCTTGCCTGTCCTCCCAGGCTCTAATGACACCTTTAGGAGGCAGGGAGAAGCAGGGAAGGTTTCTGGGCATGTCTTGGGTATATTGACCAATGGGACGCCGGAATGATCTTCCTCTTCCTTTGATGAAAGGGTCCTCTCTGAAATCATTGGAAGCAATGCTTAGACCATCTTCGAATGCCAAGATAGTGTGTCTCCTTATCATGATGAAAGTTAAACAGGCGTAATACTCTGTAATTTTAGGATGTGTTTAGACACCTCTGTATTGGTAATGTTATGTTATGTAAATGAAAGAAGGGTGTTTGTTTTGTTCATATGGCTAAATACATGACCTATTTCTTTCTACTGGAGTCAATAATAGATGTAGATATTTATGTTAAACGTAATTTTACTTCAGAGGATAGGTTAGGTTAGAAGGATAGGTTAGAAGGCATGACAACTTAGTTATATGTGTGTCATAGTACAGTGAATCCCAATATTAAAGACACCTCATAAACAATATTTAATAATGGTCTTCTAGATTTAATGTTTTTTTGGTTTGATTTGTCTTGCTTCTAGGCCATGGTTAGTTGTTACTGTTCCATGTTCCAGAGTTGCTTACCTAACAATGGCGTCCTCCTCCAGTTGTCCAGGGAGAGTGAATTCAGTTGTCAACATGCCCACTCTGGTAGAAGGTTCTCCTAGTCCATTCCCAGAAGTTCCACTGGTACCAGGATCACCTCCTGTGGTACCAGGATCACCTCCACTCATACCAGGATCACCTCCTGTTTGGGGATGATCAATTGCCTTTCCACTGGGATCGGTGTCCGGGGGACCATCATCTAACCTAGGCAGACACTCTTGTTCTGTTCCAGGTGTCAGAATTGCTTCCAGTTTACTGTGGAGATAAAACAGAACCTCTAAGAAAAACTGTTTCTGCTACAAGCGAGTCATAGATTTTGGATACAATTTCACATTATGATGAGGTTATGGTTATATTAGGAGCAAACTGATCATAACAGATTCTGAAGCTGATATTTGGACAGCATATGCTTAGGCCTTATTATGCAGTATATTTCATATTTCGTGATAATGACACTCTAAGTATTACATATGTAGCATTACCTTCCTTGATTATGGATAATATTATAGTATAACTGAACATCACCGGATATGTATTTCTATTTGTAATCAATGGTTCTTACAGAGCTGCTATAGCAGGATCCCCTCGACCTTTGACTTCATCCTGATCTTCTCCTTCGCCTTTCCTCTTATCCTTCTTCTTCTTCTTCTCTTCATTCTTCTTCTCCTTCTCCTGCTTCTTCTTCTCCTCCTTCTCCTGCTTCTTCTTCTCCTTCAGGTAGACTGGATCTAATGGGCGAGTCTCCACAAACTCGTCCACCACTGGTGTCCTGTAACATGTCAAGTTGTTGAAGTCTTCTCTGTGAAATTTGGTATAGTAAAAAGGTATTCCTCTGACTTTGTCTGAGGTACATAGAGGTAGTATTCTACCTGGCCCCGAGATTACGAAACTTTCTGAGCACAAACACGTACTCAGACTATGACGTCACATGACGTTTTATGAACACATTTCTGAGTTGAGTATGAAATCGTACTCAGAAAAGTTTCGTAATCTCGG
>JAUTBZ010169570.1:0-10422 GCA_032361785.1 Lepetodrilus galriftensis | reverse complement strand
AAGTGTGAATTTCCATTAAACTGTAGAAATTCGCTGAACGGACAAATCGGTTTATTTGTCCGCATTTATCCTACATTTGAATGCAACAAGTTTCATTTCAATTGGATTAAAACTGAAGCCACAGTACCTCAAAATATAGGGGTAGGTCCTTTGTTTACTTGAGTTTGAGAACTCGTGTACTAGCGTAACCTGTGACGTCACGCCTAAGCGTGAATGAAGAGAGGTTTTTAATATAGTTCCTGTTAATCACGCCAACAAATAACTCAACGATTCGAAAACCGACGGGTAATGATAGCCTATTACAATGGCAGGCAACAATAACACATCTACTATTCTAGATGACTCCATATAATTAAACATTCAACAGGTGTAATAATATTCTAGCGTGCGTACCACCACATGGCGTAATAAGGTCATGACATCGACGATCAAAACAAGTGACAAATGCGGGAACGAACAACTGAATTTGAGCCGAAATCTTCGGTATAAAACGTCAGAATAACGTTATAGTAAGTAGTCTAGGGCGTGTTTGTTGTTGTTGTTCTAATGTGGTGATTCACAACACTTTTACAAGCCTGGCAGTTGTTTTAAATGACCAAACAAACTTCGTTACACCCCTCGAAAATAGGTGTCCAATTACAATAATGTAAACATTAGGTAAATCATCACAAATGTACCGTGATGCACGCACAGTGTTTCCCACCAGGATTTTCCGCTATACACATGGTTATTAGAATTTACATTGCCTACCAATGCATCACAATATAAAATAGCATGTAAATATCCAGCAGATTAACCCATAATACATGATCTGATATTGACCCTTGTGGTCATTACAATATGCATGCAAGTCATGATATTAGTGAAAGATTCTAGAAAGTGACTTTAGACCCCAAATCAACAACAACAATCATTGTGCCATGAAGATAATGGGTGATGAGACCAAATTCCATGATACACGAGGAGAAAAAACAATATCAAAAGCGTTATAGGCATTGTTGCCTATACCAATAGTGAACTCAAACATTAACAAAATAGAATTGATGCATGTATGAACTACTGTCAATACATATGTGTAGAAAATCAATGTGTCTGCGGAGACCATAGTATATAGACCTTTAACGAATAGATGTTCCAAAGATAATGCATTGTACGTTTAAACAAAGACTGTGGGTTGTTGAGAAAAGAACATGACCTAACTGCCCCAGGTATAGAAACATCGCAGAAATATAGATCCGAATACTCATGTTTTTAATTAATTAGAAAATATACTATGAGATATGATGTTTTTATTCAAGGCCACAGGCCCATAGAACATGTTACAATTTAGTAATATGTAATGACGGGTAAAGTTTGAATGCAGAAACTAAATATTTTGACTGATTCAATTTTGACAGAAAATATACTGTGTCTATTAAAAACGCACACTATAATATGTTTCTTAATTAATTAAAAAGATAGAACACCACATGATTTGCTTATAATAACATATTTAAATACGCATATTAATTGAATTAATTATGAGTAAAATAATATTATTTTCTATGTTCTTCAGTTTCTGTATACGGTATCAAAACCAGCCATCTTGGTAATGTGTACATTATCAGTAAAACTACAGCTACGATGTAAATATGAAATCACTTGCGGCTATAACAAAAATAGCATGTAAATACATTTATAAGCAGTTGTCGTCCTTCCAATGAGACAGTAAGAGCTACAGTGACAGAATGAAACGTTAATTTCTGTTTGAGTTATACACTTTCATTGTATTTAATACCATTCCAAACAGCAACATTGGTATTATAGTTGTTGCTATAACCGCGCTCAAACCCATGGGGTACTTTCTTTTGATCGTGAGTTTATATGCCACGGACCGGTTTCAATAGGAAATGTATTATTGATATTTTCTCAATTTCCCAAAGATGTGACTATGTTAGCGAAAGTTATTAATTTAATTGTACTACTGTTATTAATATGTATTGCAATGCTTTCTCACAAATGCTAGTAACACCCGTATATCAAAATGCAAAAGGTATCGATATTATTTGACGTTTATTCCAAATCGTTGTTGGACGTTCATGGCATTACTTAGCATTAACCCTCTCCATGCTGGATTATACACAGACACAGCTGTTTAGGGCATATCCGGTTGCCTCCAGCATGGAGAGGGTTAAAGCAATATCACGCCTAAATGAGTAAAACCTGTAATATATAGCCCATGAATTAGTTTGGATTCTCTAAAATGATTAATTTTGGGTGATCGTAGAAATATTTCGATGCATAGGCATAACGGTCTCCTTCCTAATTTGCATTTACACAGTAATTAAAGAATCCCACTAAATCTTGGCATATTTACAATAAATTTTAATATAACTACGCCTAGTATTATTAATGTATTCCCACAATACATAATGGTGATATACATGTATGATCGATGTATATACGGATTTTCTTCTAAGTATAGAACGACCGGTAGACATTTCTGATTAGGGACATCGCAGCTAGATTATGTCATATTATTTCTAAAATTGTAATATTCGTCAATGATAATTGGAGTTGGCGTATCGGAGCGATTTTCTATGACTCTTCTATTGGCGTTCTGTTAGTAATCTCTATACCCTTTCTGTTTCTATTAAGATTATTTGTGTATCAAAACAAAATACGATTACATTGAAATATTGCCTCTGACAAGATAATAGCTTATAACGAGCTATGAGTATTTCTGACTTTTAACAGATACATACTTCATAGTAATCATTCTCAGTTCCATCTGATTTCTGGCTATTTTCAAACTTAATGCGTTAATGGATTAATGGATAATATATATATACATACACATGTATATATAAACATGAAAATAATAGCCATCGCAGACACACAAACTCAAATGTATAATACGATTATACTCTGATATGAATGAATACAAATGGCAGTATGTTGTCAACAAAGAAATGGAAAACACATTTTGCGATTTTTACTAAAAGATTTCAAAAGAAGACATCAATGGCTGTTATTATTGATTATTATTGGAGACGATAATGCAAATACTCGAACGTTTTGATGCCGGTACGCTTTAGTACATTATAAATAATGTTATTAAGTAGCACACGCACACAAACGTATACACACTAACGTATATAAATAATAATAACCATTATTATTATCATTAATATTATTGTTATTAATAATGATGATGATGATGATAATAATAATAATAATAATAATAATAATAATAATAATAATAATAATAATAATAATAATAACAAGTATTGATAAAACGCCAGAGCCATCCCTAATCCAATATCAAGGGGGATAAAGCACTACACTATTACCACCGGGAAATGAGTGAGCACTTAGCAATCCTTCTCAACTCCCTGGGGAGTATATATTTGGCTTAAATATTTGGCATGTCAATTGAATCTCCCCACGGAATTCAGGCGAAAATAAACATATTTACCATGTACGTGAAACAGCCATACATAATGACCTATGTAACATGGTAATGGATTTAAGATTAGGTTTTCTGTGAGTACGGTATCACTGGTATTTCAGCCTAGAAGACAGTGGTGGGAAAAAAACTATAGTAAAAGCTATTGCATATATGGAAATGCCACCAGAATAGTGCCAGGATTAATTCCATTAATTTTCAAAGTCTGCAACTTTTACCATCTAGATGCTCACGGGAGCTTAATGCGATCACGTGAACGTTCTAGTACATCCAGTTCACTTATAGATCTATATATGTCTTCTTTCGAATATTTTGTTTCGACTAAAAACACTCGCAGGTAGTGCGGATACCGTTTTTAACAGTTCTATATAGCACAGGATATCTATTACTTGCTGTGAGTGTCGTAATCATTAGCTGATGTAGGTACCAAATGACAAATGTCTGGAATTGGTTATTTATTTTGGCAGAAATATATAAACGATGATGACATAATGTGCTTCCTTGGCATACCCCTGCATGCAAGCTATACTTTAACACTATTGCTAGCTTTAGAAGTGTGAGGACATATAGTGCCATGCAGCGATATCGCTGATTATAGTCTGAGGTACTGTTAAGAATGGACTTGAATTTCAACTCACGTGGAGCGAGTGTCATTAAGTTGTCATAACTTGTAACATATCGGTTTGTTCTTTTGAATATGTTTTCGAACTATACAAGCAAACCACAGCATGATGATGTACGAATATAGAAGCTGTGGTTACCAAGGTACTGTTTTACACGAGTTTATCTAATGACATTTCTGACCTGTAGTTTTATTTCTTCGAGTGCAGTCGATGTCCAATAAATAGGCAATGTTTATCTAATGACATTTCCGAGGGCAACCGATTTTCCAATAAATAGGTACGAGGCCATGAGGTGCGAGGTGTTACGAGGTGTTACGAGGTGTTACGAGGTGTTACAATTTCAACTCGTTTTAATATTACCGTTTACGTTTTATATATATGTACACCTTTGTGACACTTTAATAAACTATTTTTCTGTTTAAATTAACCCTTTCCAAGCTGAAGGCAACCGAACATGCCCTAAAGGACAGTGATTGGGTCTAGTCCAGCAGGGACAGAGTTAATACAGTTTACACCTGCCTCTTCATTATACAGGAACATCCGTAGGTAGTCCTTATTTAATTGGCCAGTATGTTTGTGTCGAAATTGAACCAAATTAAAACGGCATGTAGGTTCCACTAAGATTAATGACTAAGATTAATGACATTTTAGTAAATGACTTGGATTATGGAGAACATTTGAAAAGGTTTTTGGAGTTAAGGATGACTATTATGGAGGGACTGTGTACTCTGAAATGTTGTAAAACATACATCTAGTTATAGTTTGGAAATCTTATAAAAAAAATCATATCAGATTTCTGTCATCTTTTATGTACATGGTTGTTAGAATGGTTGCTAGCCGAGGGATGTTCCGAATATCTGAACATGGGGTATCGCATCCTTGAACCCCAGACTATTATGACTACACGTGAGTGAGTGAATATGGAGTTTATCGTCGCTGCGGGAATCTTTCACCCATTTGCGACGACACATAACCTCCGTCAAATATATTGACGGAGATAGTATGTGACGTATGTATGTGTATGTATGTGTAGTCATAATATAGTCTGTAATTCGATGACAGGGTATCGTTACTTTCGTATCTGATTTAATTAAATTGTGGCTTTGGGAAACATAGCTACATTCGTAATGATGTATAACGTTTAGCGTACATAAAAAGCAGCAGATTTGGCATACCGTCCAAGCAATGACCACCACGTCTAGCCAGCTCTTGTGTACATAAGAATGAGCAAACTGACCATCTAAGCACACTTTCGTTGACGAGCGATGCTGACATGCCATTCGTATGATTGGTTCCGCATTCTTGAAAACGAGGCTCGGAATGGCCGCCATGTTGGAATTCGTGAATTCTCTCGAGGTACTGGCTCTTCCTGTAAGGGAACATTATTCTGGAACACAGCGGCTGTCTTCCGGCGAATACCTGCGCGCCATGTACGAAGGGACATAACTCTAAGGTAGATCTCTAACTTTACCATTGGTGCCGTCTATAGCTAAGGTTGGAGTTAAGATTACATCATCAACGAGAGCCCGGTCACTATGGCTACGTAACATCCGGAATATATTTAAATACAGTTAAGCAAGGGTGATGGCCGATGTTTCAAGGATGAGGTTAATCTAGTTCCGCCGTGTCATACTTGTGGGATCTGTAGAATATTAGGGCTGCTCTATTTGAAAGATGCGAGCGCATGTCACATAACTACGAATGTACGTACGAATCAAGCAACCCGCTTCACTGCAGTCCAGTCGAAATGCGCTAGATACCGGCACAAGTCGGTTAGAAATTCCCCAGGTAGCTTGCAAATAAATACATCTAACCACCGGAAGTACCTTAATCGGGGCACGCCAAACCTAGCCGGTTTGACAAAAGAAACGCCACTTTTGAAGTTTGTTCTACCGGAAGCGATCTAGAAGATCGTAAGAGGAACAATAGGAAGATAACTCTACCGCTTCTAGAAGATGGCAAATCGCATACATACACACAGTACGCCTTTGGGGCATTAGCGTAGTGATGGCATTATATTATCGTGGTAGGCATGGGGACTGTCGCCTCTCAGAACTTAGCTATTAGGCGCTGCGCAGTGCAGTGCAATCACTCGAAAGAATCACCCGGAACAATGCTCTGCACACTTATCACTGTGCAATCAATGCCCGCCCATTCTACTCCACTTTAACTACGTTCTCCAACCGAGTTTGGAAATGTAATATTCACGCCTTAGGCCAGTTAGGGCAGCACACTCAAGACTCAGTTCGCGGAAATAACGCAAAATACCGGCAAATTAGTGGACCTTCCAGTTTATGCCTAGCTCTAAGGATAATAGAGTTTAAAGTTCAAAAGTTCTCCAAAGTGGTACGACTACACGTGGATAGGAGATCGTGGTATGTGGACAGTAGATCCATCGTGGTGGTGTATGCTGCATTGCCGGTAGGGTAATGGAGGCACGCACTATGATTGCTTTTGCAGAAGTACCACACGTTTTGAATCGTAGATCATAAGGTGGCTGTTCTTTCAATTAGCTACGTGCAAGCAAGATCAAATGTGGTGAAAGAGATGTACACGATATCGTTAGCAATTAAATATATTAAAGAAGTTGTACCACACACGCAAGATACTGGCACACATGCAGTATTAGAAGAAATGGAAAAGGTCGTGGTTCTTTGGTACTGTGCTTTCTATCTATATGCAAATAAAAACTGAAATAGTAAATAATAGTTATGCTAGTTTTTCACTTTGTAAAGTATAATAATAATTATATATAGTAAAAGAACTATGGAAATTAGAGATATCGTTTTTCTTTATGAAATACTAAATCTTAAAAAGGCGCATTTCGAATTACTAGTTTCAAATCAACTTCCGGTGCCCATGATTCATATTCGAAATATCAGTTTCCAATCAACTTCTGGTATCATGATTCAAACTTAATGTGCCCATGGTTCATCCTGAAATACCAGTTTCAAATCAACATCTGGTTTCCATGATTATTTCTGAAATACCAGCTTCAAATCAACTTCCGGTAGCCACGAGTCAAACTCAATGGGCGCATGATTCATTCTGAAATACCAGCTTCAAATCAACTTCCGGTGTGCACGATTCAAGACCTAACGACCAGTCAAGAACGATGCGTTTTCTTAGAAAAGACATAAAAATGAAAAAGATAGGTACATTGTATGTAGTTCAAGACATTCATCTGTGTCCAAAGGTATGAGTCTTCAAGGTCCTTACACCACAGGCTTTCACAGCAGATTAGCAAGCCAAAGGTTCCTGCTCACGTCTTCAGACTGTCGTAAGTAGACTATAAGAAGGGGAGCCTAAGTTAAAGACTGTACATTCCTTGTGATGTATAGATCCATCGAACCCGGTCGCTTTCAGACTGTGGAGAACGGCTAATAGGTTAGTGGTGTGACTAAAACCATACGTGCAACGATAAACTGTGGCTAAATGAACAAACAGACTCAAACTCTATGAACTGAGAGTTCAGCATCTATGTACAGCACGAACTAGCCATCCTCGAAACACAGGCCATATGCCATTGGCGAATGTTAAAGAACATGTAATCACGGTTTGTTGATATGTCATAGTCAAACGTAACTTTTCCTGAACGTACGTGCATTTGATTTGTCTACACAATTATATTGGGCAAGCTAAATAATGTGCATGTTCCACTGGTTTTCAATATTTTATTTTTTTTATTTTTTATTATTTGTGTAAAACAACTTATCTCGTGAAGATATAGACTCTATACAAAAAGTATACATATCCATCATTGAAACTCAGACCGTATACATTGACGTATTCATAACGATCTGTCTGAAAGAGTATCAACTATATTATTAAAGTTTAAGGTCATGGTATCGCTCAATCTAATCATAAGGTCAGGCTAACCTGTTATACGTTGGTGGATCTCCGGAACATCCGATTCCAACACGTCAGGTAACGATACCTTATTATCCCGTCCAATGGATCAGTGTGCACTAATGGTTTTCCTTCTCAATTCCCTGGGTATTATTATAGCATTAAAAAGCAGTCGACCCATTGATATAATTTCACAATGTTCAGGCAGCAGATAAAATGCATAGTGTGCGTGTGTATATGAAATATGACATATTATGAGTAACCCTAATTCATCAATATGTTATGAGTGACCGAGTCTCTCTCTCGGCCTAATCAAGATTTCTTCGTAATCCAGGAGACAATCCCGACTCCTATGAGGCCCGCGAGATTATTGGACTAAGGGGAAATAACTCTAAGGTGATCCGACTGCCTACATGGGTGAGCAAGGTTGCCAATGGCAACGAATCCCCAAATGTACCCACAAATTCTCATCAATTATCGACTAGTCCAGCCTGCCAAGCTACGTGGTGTATTTATCTCTTCATAGCGGCTGTCAGATGGTCTTATTAGTGATGGAATACAGTAACAAATACGTCATTATTCTTTTAAAGTGTCACTGTATACGTTTCTGAGACCTAAATATGCCGATTATGTCCTTAAAACTGTTTCCATGTTCACGAACGCAATTGTTTAGCAATTTAGGCATTAAATGGCAAGCACTAGTTGATGAACATATTACTAGAAATTCCTGAACATATCAATCAAATGTACTAATTCAGAGTGCGCATGTATGACCATACCTATCATATATCTGGTATTCTCCGCTTCAAATTTGATGCGGAGATTTCGAAGATTATTTCCGAGATAATTACGTTTCGCTCGTACCTTCACAGTGACAGATTGCCGTGCAAAGCCAATGGCGTCCGCGACATCCTGAAAGGAATATAAAGTGACACAAGGGCATTAGTAGAATTTAGTATCAGACTATAAACGCTGGTCCTAGTGTAGGTGACGGTAGCACCATAGAGCAGATTTCTAAGGAATTAGCGTATACCGAAGCATGGTAAGCATTTCATCTGAAAATCAATAGTAAAAATCGGCCTTGATTTTGGTGGGAAATGGCCGAGCGCTGAGTTAATTCTTTAAGCCGAGTTCATTAGTTTTCTCAGTCAGCAGTGTTGGCCGAATTGCGAAACCGCAACTGGCTGAATTGGACTGGTCTATGAAACTATGCGCGTATTCGAATTCATACTACAGTTTTCCAATAACCCTATTGCAGTTTTCAAGAAATCAACTACAATTTTAAATAATGTCTAAAACCGTAGAGAACGCCTATTGAATCTAGGAGTCAGTGTCAATGTCAATGGTCTGTATAATTAAGTTATTGGAAGTTATTGGAAGTTATTAAAATACAAATTAAAAAATGTTATTGGAAATTGGATATTGCATACTATTATACTATATGATATTTTGTTTTATATTTGTACAAGTCGTACAAGATGCATCGATCAGTGACATGCATACAGACCATTAGAGGAATATTATTGGTGATATATATATGGCACAGGTGCAGAATATAACATTGAAGTAGATCGATGGTCATTTGAACTGACGACGTTGGATCAATTATGTTTCATGTGTTAAAATAAACGTATTATTTTACGACTTCAAGGTAGAACGTATCGTACTTACTAGCATGCATTTTTGAGACATTGAAGGTTTAATTGTTTTTGAAAATAATCTTGGTTGAATCAGCTGTTTGACAGTATTGTGAGTATGCGTTGCTATATGCGTATGCGTGTGCAGTTTTGTGTAGTGCGTGGTTTTTTTTGTGAGTGTTCAAAACATGTTGTTGTTTTTTATATTCTTACTTCGTAATATTATATATATATAAATACTCTCTAAATATTTTCTTCAAACAACAGTACATCTTGAAATGGCAAAGACACGGTGAAATTCCACCATTGAACTTTAAATGCATACTATCAAAAATAAAGTTGTCGTTTTGGACCGAATTGGAGTTATTAATGCACAGTATGTCCACTTAGGATAGGTATTATTGCTTTTTGTACCTCAATAAATCTCGTTCCCGCTCAATACCACCAGTCCAATGGTTCGCGCACATCGACAACAACGAAAAAGACTATACTTGTAGTTGGCGAATCGGACAATCGGAAATGCCCAGCGAAACCGAAATTAATGTAATTATTATGAGATAGAAAATCAGTTGATTCACTTCCGAATGACTTGCATTTCTTGTTTACATTGGGGACCATATCTATCATTCATGTTACCAGAGAAGTTACCTTATTATAGTATTATTGTGATTTGCATATAGAATAAAACGTTATTTATAGAATGTATTTTATTATAATAGCTTTGAGCACGCTTTAGAGGATAGGTTTTGCGCAATATAAACGTACACATTTTATTATTATTATTGTTGTTATTATTATTATTATTATTATTATTATTAATTATTAGTATTATTATTATTATTATTATTATTATTATTATTATTAT
>JAUTBZ010169559.1:0-10423 GCA_032361785.1 Lepetodrilus galriftensis | reverse complement strand
GTGTGTGTGTGTGTGTGTGTGTTTGTGTGTGTGTGTGTGTGTGTGTGTGTGTGTGTGTGTGTGTGTGTGTGTGTGAGAGAGGGCATGTGTGTGTGTGTGTGTGTGTGTGTGTGTATGTGTGTGTGTGAGTGAGAGAGAGGGAGAGAGAGATAGATAGAGAGAGAGAAAAATCGTGGAGGAACTGCAAAAACCGAGACACCGGAAATACGGATTCCGCCATGATGGCAGGCGTCATCCGCCACAACTATTCTATTCCAGAATACATCTCCGTCCTTCCCCGGAGATCCCCGTCATAACGGTTAGTCTGCCACATTGTTCCAGCTCCACTGGTTCTCGTCGCCAGATGCGCTTAACTGTACAATCACCCAGTAGACATATCCCAGCAACGTGTCAAACAATCTATGAAGTTCCGCCATCCAATACGAAGAGACATGGCAAACCTCGTCAATACTATAATACGACAAGCGTGGAATTTCATAATTATTTCTGCCAGTTTGTTAGGCAAGACAAGTAATCCATTTATTCATGGCCGTTGACTGAAAAGTGTCTGTTTCTCAAAGCCATTAATCTGTGTCTCTATACCATAGTTCCAATTCGTGCGTTTCTTGCTCCCGCCGCGTTTACCTTGGTGCTCTCGTCCAATATAGAATCCTACTTCTTCAGACTGACGGACACACCGGGTACTGGAACCATGTTCTACACGATGGCCGCATTGGAACTTCAAAAGAGGGACACTGTGTTTAATCAGCCCCCGCTAATTGTAACCAGGTGTACGCACGTACCTTTAACTCTTACTACACTCATTTCCTCGACAGTTTAGTTGTACGTTTGGCGAGGGTGGTCGCAATGATGAATTGACATGGTCAAGACTTTGGACAGCGTAGCTAATGGCATGGTACAAGATACTGTACGTGTGCTGAAGACATAGCGGTAATGGTAAACTTACGGTTGCCTCCTGTATAGTAATTGCACTTATATATATATACTTGCAGGTGTATTTATCAAGTTGTGATTACATGTCAAATGTAAATATACCAGACATCTCAGTAATGTTCTTATGAATTGGTACCAAGAACAGTATACCAAGTATTTTAGACATCTACTGCCAAGGCAGTTGGTTGTTGTTTCGTTTCACATGCCATCGAATACTGTAGTAGTTTTGCTGTGGTTAGAATATTGCAACTTTGGAGTAATTGTGCTGCGATAATGCTAAAACTATCCTTTATAATTATGTTCATGTGGGGTCGCATTACGTAGATAATAGTAGATATGTGGGGAAATGCTTTACCGTTTCGATTACCTTGGCTAAGTGTCAAGTGAGCTACTGAAGCAATTGGTCTATTTTGAAATCACCGAAATACTATTAGGTTCACTTCTCAAAAGAAACAAGGAAACGTCAAATTTAACTAGATTGCAGTAGGAAAAAAACATCATTCACTCAGTACCTTGTATCACGTGATCAATCACGGAGAACACCGGGTGATCATGTGACCACACTAGTCTATCAATGCATGTCTTCCCACTGAAATCGTATTCTGGCATTGCTCCATTGGTGCCAAAGATTTGCAGGTATTTGTTACAAAAAGATAGCTTAGTTATTTTGTACTTTGGTTCAAGACGTGCCAGATAGATTCATTATGTAGTCGTGTAGTCCGGCAGACGAGGGGGGAATAACCCAAAATTCTCTGATATAGTTTTTGTTTCTCTGCTGATTTTCAAGAGCGATGTGGACCATTCACCAATGAGCATTGCTCGTGGCATAGAAACTGATGTGAATATTGAACATATTAGGTCTATTGTATACTCCAATAATTAATAAATCATAGACCTAAGGTACATTTACCACCGTATATATGGGTTATACTTATGTGTTACATGTAGACTATATGGGTTATATATGCTATGCTATGTTATGTAATGTATTTGTTATGCGTATGTGTATTATATGTACATGCTTAATGTATGGGCTCAGAAGCACCTCTAGATCTGCAGCACATGCATGGTAGTCCATTCATTTGCATAAAGGTACCCTGAAAGTCTACAAGCTATGGGTAGAGGGTGGGTACTTGTAAACCACCGTGGATTATATAACAGAAATAATAAAAGAACTTACTTTAACTTGGCTAGTAATAATTAAGGCAGACCTAGTCAAAATACCATAAAACCCATATTAATTTTAATAATATAAAAACAATATTTTCTATACCATCGTATGTTGTTATTGCACGAAGAAGTTATGTTTTCAATAACATTCAACACGTTAAACGTGTACACTATTTAACTTTATTCATGCAAGATGTAACCGGAAATGGCTTATGTTGGATTCAACCGGAAGTTCCCTATAAATAAATGACTGTGATTAATCCAGCGCTGACCTTATACTAACGTTTCTTGTGTGTAGTCGTCTCCGTTTCAGGCCAGGATTTCTCTGAGATTTTTTGACGACGTACAGCCATGTAAGCCTTGCATGCTAACAGTTGCATAAACTCATTATTTACGAAGTTGAGATCTGTTATTGAAAGGTGGTGGCTGTGATACTCTAATGGATATCCCCCGGGTGTGGTGGATAGCCCCGGAGGCCGGATAGTTTGCAGACATCCCACAGCCAAGCAGACGGGCACATCACGCAGACGGTATTCCGAGCATCCATTACGTATTTACTTATGTCATCTTGATCGGCAAAAAGTATTCAAAAAATTGATCGCTTGAATCTTTTTTCATTGAAGTTGGTCACGTTTTTTAAAATAGTTTTTCCTTATATTCAGATCGGTTTCAATTTTGGAACTATATTCAAGGTTCTCTGTTTCGCGCCGTGATATCCGCATCTGTATTCTCACGACCCTTGCTTCCCTCGGGGTGGGGAGGCCGTCTGGTTTTCTGGACCATGATCACCCTAGCTCCCTGACGCCCGGGGGGACGGGCTAATGACGTCCGAGGGTGGTCGTGGGCTGCGATAACGAAAGAGAAGATAGGAGGTGAGGAGAGAGGAAGAGATGAGAGTTGAAGAATGAGAAGAGAAGAGAAGAGAAGAAAGTGTTGTTGTTTTAAAACAAAATAAAGTTCCTATGTATGCATACTATTCTCTGGAATGTTAATGTATCGTTATTTTCTCATGTAACGGTCTGTATTATATAGTTACAAGATTAAATAGTGATTAAGAAATATGGATTTAAATTATACATACTATATAAACCTGCTGTACCTTACTCACAATTTTCACATTCGCATCGAAATTAATGATCGTTGTATTTAACTACAATAGCATCTAGCAATAAGTGTAACTATCATAAGTATATATCCAAATCATTTGGAGAGGAGCGGTATACAAATATTATAAACTTCTAACTTGATTACTTATCTTCATTTAGTTCTGGGTACACATAGTATTAAATAATATATGATTACGTATGCATATGCAGGAATTCATTACTAATGTATCGACTTTTCTGGCAGTAGGTCTAACTTTGCAATGTTTATTTGTATACATCTATTTCTTGATCCTAATTAGTTTATTCCCGGACAAGAAACATGGAATTCACGTGTAACACGGAGACGTAACACCATTCTTTCGCCGTCTCATTCGCATGATTGATGCTGCTATTTGGATAAAAACAATAAGAAATATACGTTACCTCGAATAGTTTATAAAAAAAAAGGTATCTACACCCGGAGCTTTCAGCTGCGCTACCAGCCTTCTTCATTAAATTATATACTTTACAATAGTTGATAATGATAATCTACGTTGGTTTAATAGTAAGTACATGTATATTATATACATTATATAACGTTCTCTAGCGGAAATCGGCATATCTGAGCAATTGATTATCGTTAATAGGAAATTAGCTGACATGCGCTACCACCGCGCCAAACACATTTACTTATATCTACTCTAGATTACACTGGTAGAACGAATTAAAGAATTTAACTTTTTCCCACCGTTTACATTTTAAAGACATCCTTTTTCTGTCGGAAAGTATATTTTATGTTAGTTTTGAATTAGAGTTTTCCTATGCTAAAGTAGTGTACATTTCGTCCTCACGTCAAGGAAACGTCCAGCCGTGAGTTAGATCCGTCTGGAGAAACCCAGCTAATCTCTGAATGTCTGACACTATTTTAACCAAGCTGTGGGAATGCCGACGTGATCACATGGTTCCAATGACGCAAGACAGAACGCCGACTCAATAATATTTATTCACATTTATACCGGATTAATATCATTTGGGATATGGTACCATCAATATGCATAATGCTACATGACAGAATTTTTTATTTTTTAACAAATTAATTAATTTATTACTAATTTGGGTTTAGAGAAGTTTTCAAGATTCTTTCATTTATAATTATATCACGGCTTGTCAGTTTAGGAAAGGACATTTATAGTGCTGCAGTGAAACTTAATATGTCTATGTTTCTGCGTTAGTATTCTTAACTATGCAAAGTCTTAAAACTCTATGTGAATTTGGAATCCCAGGCCCCAAGATTACGAAACATTCTGAGTACGATTTCATGCTCAATGTCAGATTTTATATGGAGATTTGTGAAGAATCCTTTGAATTGAACATGAAATCTCACTCAGAAAGGTTTAGTAATCTCAGAGTCGGGAATGCTAGGTGGTACGTTGGCTGCGATTGTATGCATCTATTAAGACATCTAGCATACCTATGTTCATGCTGTCCAGATGATAATACAGTATCGAACCGTATCATTGGTATTGGGTAGACACATATCTCAAGGAATAGACCACGCTATATGTCAACAACGGTGCCGTATTCTTGCTGCATCGCTACAGACTAAAACCGTCCCAACCTTTAGCTTTGTTTGTTTGGACATGTTCCCTAATTGTTTTCACCCCTCCTCAAGTAATCCCCGGCCCAACAGAGTGCGGAAAAGCATTAAACATATCATGTAATCCTTGCCGTGTTTCTCTTGCAGTCTTGAAGTTGCGACATCGTCGATCTCGCTGGAACAATAGACATGACCTTTTCCGTGTCTTCCACCCCGTCTGCTTCTGTTGTACCGGAAGTCTCTTGGGTGCGGGCCGCCATCTTGGAAATAACCAGGGAGCGTGCTAGCTGATATAATGTTGCGTCGTCATCTAATTGAAGACGTCCTACAGGACAACACACGCCCAACCTCTTGGCCAGAGCAGGAATGTTAGAATCTCTGGAAAATAGTTGAGACATCGAAGTACTATTAATACTAGTACTGTACTATTCAAAGGTAGGTAGGTATGTGCACACCTGTGAACGTCCTTACAAACTTCTTAACCTAAGAACAGTTCTTAACGATGCTTGGCTACGAACTGTTCTCATAGGCTAAGAACATCGTAAAATGTTCGTTAAATGTTCTTCAAGACTTCGTGCAAAACCATTGAAGCCAATATTACGGTATGTGCTTCTAGAAGATGTTCCGAATGGAATGACAGCCACTGAATCTCGGCCTAGATTATGGGTATAAAAGCAAAAGCAATTTTCAACTTTCTATTAGTAAAGACCCGTGTTCTTCATCAACGGTCCGCAGTCGCCGTGATCAACCATTGGTCAACGCCATAGAAGTATTCAATAGAGTCCATTGCCCACTCTATATACAGAACGATGGTAGCGCTGTGAGAGTCGTAACTCCGTGTTAACGAATACGAGTTGACGCCTCTCGTAGTGTTATCATCGTTATGTGAAACGGGACCCAGGTGACCATGTCAGACAATGTCCCAAGACGTGTTTTCGTTCAAATATTATTTTCATAGTTATTACGACAAATTACTTCATGAACACCGTTGACCAAAATATATGTGCTCATTTTGACAAGACGATGACCATTTGCAAGCAGACGCAACAATTAAGACTCGAAGTGTTTAGCGGAACGTTGACATCGACAATAAAATGAATGTTATAATTTGTTTTTAAATGAATGATAACAGGCAGTGTTAAATAGATACAAATACAATGAAAATTTAATACGTATAAGAAAACATGTCGTTTTCGCAATACCCGTCACACATATGGGCTCAGATTCCTGCGGCAACGATTTCTTAAAGGGCAAATTCATTTAACTTAACGTATAAGAAAAAGTCGTTGTCGTAATCCCCACAACATAAACGGCTCGTATTCCTGCAGCAACGATTTCTTAACCATCGTGGAAAGGTCAACAGCGTCTATGGTGTATTTGTGCGACGGGGCCTTGCTATCAGGGGGATACTAACTAGTAACAGACAGTAAAAACATAAATACACAATAACCAGAGGCATCAAGTGAGGCTGGAAGGGGTGAGCTGTTGCTACCTCCGAGGGTCGGGGACCGTTATCTAACAGGGTACAGTAGATAAGTGCGTATCTGACACTGCGGAAACAAACTTCCAATAAATCTTAAATAAAAGACTGGCAGAAATAGACAGGGAATCGACCAGGCTGCCATTATTACGAAGTCATGAGCAATCAAGTTTAAATTGGACCTACTCAATTTAAATGTGGATTTGATTTCAAGTTTTAAAGCAATAATCTCGTGGAAATATGACATCTTGGCTGAATAATATGAATTAAGACTCGAGGGTCGAGATGAATGCGTGCGAATGCGTGGACGAAGATGCGTTCACGTTTGCGTATGTGCAACTACCCTTTTACGGCATCTGATAAAATCCGTGAAGGGTTCTTTAAATGCAATACTAGATGAAGTTCTCCATGACAACTCATCCTAGACCGCAGACTAGGTGTTATGAACCGGAAACTAAATTACTTTTAGGTAACCTGAGAAATGTTCCGAACACATGTAGTGATGCACTCCTTACACAAGCGTTTGCACATTTCAAATATTATACATTGTTGATATGCTCTACTTCTGGACAGATAAGATAAACGATGTCAGAAAAAAACGCACACATATAGGGGAGATGATGGACACACAATGTGCGTGCATCATTCGGCGTTTGACGACCTGATGGATGTTTACAACAAGAAAATATGTAAACATGCCGACACACTTCCCTCCAGTCGCATAAATCTTCCAATATTTTGACACGCTTTTCGACAAAGGGAATAGCAAACCAGTATTAGAAGGAAAATGGATCTGGTTTCCAGATACGCTTAGCTGTATTTGGATCTCTAACTATCCCTCACACATACACATGTATCAATATGTTTGTATTCTTCCGCCATCCGGGCATTTATCCATCAGTGCCAAGACCAAATATCTCGTCACAAGATAACGGATCGCATCTGTAGAGGATTACTTTTCTATGGGTGTGCACCCATCGAATACGCGATCCGCGACCCGGCTACAAAACACGGCGTGTTTTCAACGGAAACATTTTACTTGGGAGGTTCTAAATTGAAACAGACGAGATTCTGATGGCCTCTGACAAGACCCGGATGTAAAGGTTCCCGATCTGATTCCTGTTCTTGTTTCTAGGGTCTCGGTGCCACGTTACCGTCTGAGAATGACGGTGACCCTACGCCGCAAGTCGCCGTCGGTTCTGGACGGGTCGCTTCCAAAGTAACGGTCACCAAGTGTTTTCGCTGACCGTGACGCCATGGCTCGGATTAGCTACACGGTCATGGCTACGTTGCAATGACCCGTAATTTTCTGCACGTGCATGCATGCAAACCGGCTAATTACTGCGCATGAGTAGTCGGAAGACACGGAGGAAATGACATGTCAATTAAGAGTAGCATGAATGCTATTTCTGAAAATGCGCACCGAAAATATTGCGATATTTGAAAGGCAACTCGTGTCCGACACGCGCGAGCAGAAGTCATGATGGATAAACAGGGAGAAAAATATAAACACACGCTCGAAGTAACTGGACCACTGGCAAAACTAAGAGTAACAATGTTTTCTTTGTCAGTGATACCCGACTCTTGGTATTTTAAACTTCGGTTCAACTAATCAATTATTTCTGCAGATATCTTTACTATAGCTAAACCTTTCGACTTGAATTTTGGTCATTAGCGCCCTATAACCTCCGCCGATTTTTCTGACGTAGGCCCATTCCTCGCGTTGCATCATGGGAGTGGTATGGCGGACAACTTAGTGCATTGCACTCTCCGACAACGGTGCTAGTACTCGTGCAGTTGATATTTTAAAAATAATATTATTGTTGAACCGAGATTTACAACACGAGTACCCTAAAAAAAAAGAACAAAAAAAAGAACAAAAAATAATATCATAAATAAATAAATAAGCGTACACTTACGAGCTCATCAGTTGTCCATATTCACTCACGCGTGACCGTAGCGTTCACCAACAATCATTTGTACTTGTGTTAGACATCGCACCTGCAGTCTGTTCAGCATTTGTAACGGTATTTCAGAATATATTATATATCTATATACTGTAATCGGAGACATTAGCGTCCGTTTAGCTATATTCCAGATGACGCGATCTGCAACTGTGAATTTATTTTTTATATTGGGGTTTAGAGCCGCTTTCAAGATGCTTTCACTTATTTAATACAACGTAACTTGTCGAATATAAATACCCGGTATATATTATATATAGAAGGTTTTCTCAGAGATTAATTTAGCAGACCATAATTCTTTGTCGCTTTTCAACAGTTACTAAAGATCTTCGGAAATAATTCAACCTCATATATTTTTAATGACTTACATGTACATTATTTTTATTACTTTTTTTTAAAATTGGGGTTTAGAGTCACTTTCAAGATTCTTTCACTTATATCACTTGTCAGTTTAGGATAGAAGGGAAACCGTCACATCCATAGTACTTAACTTTTGCATTAACAATAGCTTAATGAAACTGGACACTTAATTATTATTTTGATACGTGACTAACTCATAACATTTATTTTTCGATGGGTATTCTAAAACAATATTCATGTATAAAAAAAAAATCCAGGGATCGTGTTTAAAGAACATTTCATCTGAGGTTTTCGTGCTAATCTTTGTTTACAATGTTAACCTTAATAAGGTGGAACTGAATACCTGATATAAATCTAAATGCAAACCATTATATACGATGACTCAGCTTCAGCATGTTTAAAACTTACTTTAAACAGGGTACGGAGGGCGTTTCAGCTATTTTATACACCTCGAAAACAACATTCCCTTTGGAATGTATGTGGTAACATACTTTAAGTTATATCATCTATACTTCTTACTCTTATCCACGTGCAATCAAACATAACCAGATCTCTTGTATCTGCAAAACTAACACAAATATTTTCCTGCGAAGCCTTTCTATCAACGCTGAATCCTAAATAAGAACTGGTAGTTTTTGTCACCACAGGCAGTTGGATCAAAGCTGGCTTCTATCGCCAAATCACCTATGACAAATTGCAGCTTGATAAATCAGTAATAGAAACCTAACGATGCTTGTTATAGGATTCATCCTTGTAAATCTCAACTGATAAAAGTTTGCATAATGAAAGCTTAAAAACTGTTGAAAAGACGTTTTTAAAACGTTGTTTTTACATCCGAGAGCATCGAGGTAATCCGAATACCAAACGTACACTTTACAAGAACTGGCCCAAGATATACACAGACTAGTATACAAAAACGAATTCCTTTACCAGCGGTGATGAGAATACGTAAGAAGGTTGGCGAGATTTGGCAGTGGAATGACTTGCGAGCATGGCGTCATCTGTGGCAATCATGCTGACTTTCGCGGCAGTCTAGTCATCTATCTGAAGAATCCAACATGGACAATAGAACCTTACCTCCGAGAATTAGCCAGAATCTACAGGGAGCGAATACCGAAATGGGAAAACTGTGTAACGAAACACTTTCGAAAATACAGAGGAAGAAACCCGCCGATATGGAACGTATTAGATCAAACGGTATCGTCTCAGATAAGAGGAAGTGTGCTGGACGGTTGAGAATGCTGCAATGCAATGCTGGGGGAGCGAGTCGTTGGTCGATGGAGGTGTATGTAGTAGGCTATAGCTGTTGACTACCGTGGTCGACCACAGACACTTGAAGCTGACCATTGTTTAGTTTTAATAGATTATTTAAAAAAATAAATAAAATGTGTGTGAGGGTATAATGTGGGGTTATATATGTAGTGAAAATAAAATAAAATAAGGACCCATCGATTCTTTTATTTGCAAATAGTATCACTATATTATAACCCAATAAAAAAATAGTTTTAAAAATAACATTACCGTTGTTTTAAATATACAGTAGACCTCGCATATAACGGACTCATTGGGACCGGTTATTTCTGTCCGTTATACGTAAAGTCCGTTATACGCATATGCCGCAATTAGCGTTAGACAGGACCGGACTTCAGATTCAGTCCGGTTTATCCGAGTGTCCGGTTTATCCGAGGCCGATATATGCGAGGTCTACTGTATATATATTTGTTAACGAATTTATTAAAACTAAATAATGGCCCACTACAAGCGTCTGTGGGCCGACCATCTGATACGTCGCTGTCTCTGTCTAACACGTCACTGTCTATGTCTAACACGTCGC
>JAUTBZ010169548.1:0-10425 GCA_032361785.1 Lepetodrilus galriftensis | reverse complement strand
AATATGGAAACACATAAAGGTCATGATTGTAATTTACATAAATGCATTTCCAAATTAATAATTGACAGGAACTAAAAGATATCCCAGAAAAATAGGTGGTGCGTTTTTATAGTATTTCAGTATATATGGTACATGGAAGCATAAATTACATACTATACCAGCACTCATTAGAGCAACTTCAAATATATTACAAACTACAATGCAATGAATCAGTAACACGATGTCTTCTGTGTGACAATTATTCGGACACATCATGATAACAATATGAAAGTCGCATGCTTGTCATGTTAAAGGCATAATATCACTGATATTTATTTTAGGGTAGTTCTTAACTACAACTGCAAAATACATTTTGACACACAAAAAAAAATCATGTTTGTACTTCCAAAGACCTTTCCACCGCTGTTTGGTAGACACATATTCAATGCAACCCCCTGTAGTCTTCTCGCAAATCATTCATAGTTCAGTTGATTCATCTAAGACAAGATAAATAGCGGAACGTTCCCTATATTCATATACAACATTAATATGTTGATAAATATTGAGTACTGGAGACTAAGTACATCAGTAAATAACAACTTTTGGGTGGATAAATCAAGCGTAATTAATTAGTCTCAGATCGAAATTCGTTTGTACATTATACAGGTCAATCAACTGTCATATTATGCATTTAACACTCGGAGTTCCAGCTACTTCCTATTCCAAATCAATGACACCCTCTAGTCAATATTACATTGTTGCTTCAATATATCATGGAGCAGAAAGACAATGTGATGTATTGTCTAGATATGTGTTGCCGTGCTGTCCAATACCGCTTCATAATCGATATGTTTTCAGCAGATATAAACACCGGCCACTTGGTAACGTGACGCCGTATAGTGAAGGAGACAGAACAGTTCGGTCGTGAAATTAAATAAATGATCAATGATATTGCTTTCTGTCATAATTGCATATTTCATGCACACATTGCACGACAAGACTTGGATAGCATTTGCCATTTCTGAGGTAAAATCTCATACTTCAACAAGAGTTATTATGTCGTAACTGTCATACATTATGTCCTTAATGTTATACGAGCACGCGTTGTCGTAGACTGGTTCCCCGCTTGTGTTGTGCGTATAGTGTCTGCCCGCGTGCGTAGCACAGCCACATATGTATATATGCAACATGGTCATGACAAAGTATAGCATGTGCTCGTCTACCGTAATGCCCTGCATATAATATACCACTACACCCTATAGCCCGCAGGAGGTCAACTGGAAAATAAATAAATATAAGGATATATTGAAATTTGGAAACTGTGGTTGCGGGACTGAAATGCAATGTTGATGTATATTTCCGTTTAATGTTCTGGGCCCATATTCTCGGATCTTCGTAAGTCCTAAGAAGTGAGTAAGGACTAAGAATATGCCTAAATAATGTTCTGCCAATTGTATATATATATATATATTCTGACTAAGGATGTCCCTGAGTTGCGTTGTTTCGAGAATACAGGCCCTGACCCCGAGATTACGACACTTTCTGAGTACGATGTCATGCTCAAGCTTACACTGTACATGATGTTTTAGTAACGAAACTCTGAATTGAGCATGACATCGTACTCAGAAAGGTTTCGTAATCTGAGGGCCTGATGTGTTACACCGTAAACAATTTCAAAGCATGAGTTCACGGATATATCCAGTCCTGTTAGGACACCTCTGCAGCATGTGTCCTGGAGGTTTGCTGTGCAGGACACCCAACTATAAGACGGGTGTCCATCAAAGGAAACAATAGCATTCTGGAGAAATGCGTGAAATGATCTTCAACAGTTGTTCCTATGCCAGTATTTTCAACTAGAGATGGGCGTAAATAAACAACCTGCTAGTGATACCTGGGTGGTGTTCCATTGACAGTCTTGGACATTCTGGAGAGGGGGCTGCTCCTTTCTAGTTGTTTTGTCTGTACTGTTTGTCCGACGCATGCGCAGTTACCAAGGATCAACACTGCACAGGGTAAATGCGCATGCGTCGGACAGAAAGTACAGACATAACAGCTAGAAAGGAGCAGTCCCCTGGAGACAATTTATAGGTATCAGTTTATTCGTAAATCATAATTGATACACATGTCGTATGCGACATATGACATGATCCTTCTCAAAACTGAAATCATAACTGGTAATATTAACAACAGATTGCCATCTATCGAACTGCTTTGCATCGTTGCCACGTAATTTCACAGAATCTGCAACAGTGGAACATCCATTGTTCCACTCTTGCTTTCTGATGACGACACACAGTTATTCGATTAAGAAAACAAACAGGATAGCATGTTGTTCAATACAAGAACACCGTGGCGATTTGGTCCAAGTTGGGATCACAGTGACGAACTAACTCTTTCATTCCAACAAACACATCAATCATTTACGACTATCAGGATGCTCAACGTTGAGGATAATTGGAAGAAAGGTTGAACGCCTTTCCTTTTTATAATTGTACAGATTGTATTTCCGCTTCGATACAACATGTCGGAAATGAAGGGCGCATGGACGACGTTCTGACTGATTGTGGGTATATGCAATTCACCCAAAACAGGTGAAAGTAAAATGGAATTTTTGGAAGAAAAAACTGAATCAAAATTTGAAATTATTTTATAATTACGTTCATATTTGGACAGTAAAGTGTGCTTAAAATAATGCAGGTTTTGACTAAATATGTTTATCGAAACCACCAAAGAATTTACTTATTGTTGCCATGACACATGCATCTATATGCAACACAGTGCCACCTGCAGAAATTCTGCAATTATGGCCATTACACGAACAGCGTCATGCCTTCCACAGGGACCGGGTCCTGATTAATAGACGCCGGAGACGCGTGGACTTAGTCAAATGATGTGGCGCCCTTTTACACAATCGTCTTGTTAGTTCGCTTGCACGGTTGTGGTTAATGCTAACGATGCATGTACAGTGTAAGTGACTTATCTCAGTAATAGAGAAATACCCAATTGTAAGGTAAGAAGTCTTAGGTATACGACACTAAACAAATCTACAAGTATCTGAAACATGAGTCAATTTCCGGGACATAGTCAAATGCAATAACATCGGAAGTAGAATTACATTGATATTCATTATTGTATATTGCGAAATGCAGTGGAACCCGTTTATCCGGACAGTTACGTTCCCGGTAATATGGTATGGATAACTGAATTTCCGGATGTCTAAATTTAGCAAGATGTAAAACTATCGTTGTATGTAAAATAATGGTAACGCGGTTACGTCACCTTGAATATACATAATGAAGAAAATATAAATACGACCATGTTCAGGTTGTCAGTAGACTACAGGGGGTTGCATTTGATATTTATCAAACAGCGGTGGAAGGGTTTTTGGAAGTACAAACATTTCAAGTGAATGTAGTTTGCAGTTGTAGCTAAGAACTAATCTAAAACACCCATAAATATATGTGATATGCCTTTGAAAGCAAAGAACGGTAAGCACATTATTATTTATAATGCATACTTGTATTTCGAGTATTAATTAAGGCAAGTCGAGGCTGGTGGATTCTTACTACGGATCTCTCTGACCAGTGAATGATAACAACATTATAAACATTTACATCGATATCAGGGCTAGAATTAGGAGATGTATTGCTGATGTCTACACGATACGATAATTGAATCAAGTATGTAGAGTCGGCAGATGTATTGACGTTCTGTAGAAGCATCTGCTTGCACTTTACAACAGGCTTCGTAGAATCCAGGATAGAACAGTTGCCATTTTTATTATCTGGAACATCCTAAAATCCCATATCCATTAGTGGTGAATGACGATAATGCATAGTTATCACTATAGATTCGTGATTTTTTAATTTTCGTCGGAATTAAGTCTCAACCACTTATACTTCAGTATTGACTAACATTACAGCGGACCAATTCCTTGCTGAAACTTGAAGCAAAGCACATCTCCAAAATCACAGAATAATTCATAACTACCACTATTGACTACGCCTAGTGCATGTCAACTCCATTTTGAATGTACGTGTGTTATCTAAGGGAACATTATATTAGTATTGGAAATAATTCCGCTGAGTGAATATGTCATCAATATTTCGTAAATGCTATCGAAGTAAACTGATTATGAATATTCCCAGCGCTCCATACAATGCAATTAAGCGTCAACACTCACAATCGTCTGGGTATTACGTACATACTCAGTTGAGCATGCCATCGTTAGGGGGGATTGTATCTGCCATAATAAGGTTTGTAGTATTCCAAGTCCGCGTGACATACAACTTTGATTAGAGGCACAAAGAGGCGAACGTACAAAATTCGTATCTACAACTATGTTACAAAGTTATGAACGATTATGCGTGCTCGCTCGCTCTCTCTCTCTCTCTCTCTCTCTCTCTCTCTCTCTCTCTCTCTCTCTCTCTCTCTCTCTCTCTCTCTCTCTCTCTCTATCTCTCTCTCTATCGCTCTTATTATTTTTAAGGAAAGGAGAGTTACTTGGACATTCCCCGCCACATAACCCTAAGTCCCAACGCTATTCTCCTTTACTCTAGTGCAACTCACTCTAGTGAGCGTGCACACCAACGTCCTCACGTCGGTGCCAATCAGTCGCCTTGTCCACTTGTCACCTTGCCCCCTGGATACTCTTGCCCCTTGGTTGCCATTGCCCTTTGGTCAGCCAATTCCGAGTGGACAAGACAGTCGCCTAATAACAACAGACCACTCAAAGCTTGTTCAAACAATCCGTGCTGTACTCGGTTCCTCTTCGCAGCTGATCGGTTTGCAGATGATGAGATAAACTTCGGAACTGGACATCTGACCGCTGGTCACTTTGACTAGAAACAATTTGGGACGGCTGATTGAGGTGGCCCATCTAGATATAGCAATTACTGTAAAGTAGTAATCGAGTGGATGTCACGGTACATAGTGCATGCACATGCAGGGAAGGAATACTGGCGCCTGGCTTGCTTGCTTGAATTGGGATTTAAAACTCTTTGCAATATTGTGTCACATCTTGCAATCCTACAAGTGTACGTTGTTGTGTACATTCACTCATTGTGCTAGGCCTGAAGTCAACCGGATGTTGGTGCTAGGTAACTAATTATATTGTAACATTACTACTAGTATTTAAAAGCAAATTTTAATATTATTATCATCATCATCATCATCATTATCATCATCGTCGTCGTTGTGTTATTATTATTAAGTAGTAATAGTAGTAGTAGTAGTAGTAGTAGTATTAATAGTAGTAGTAGTAATATGATTAGTAATAGTAGTTATATTACATTATATTGTATGATATCTCATATTAGACATCTTGCAATTTCTCGAACCATTTTTATTTTTAGATATGCACAAAGATATATGTTCATGATTAATTGGATATTTAAGTATTTGTTTAATAATATGTTAACGGTGTAATTCATTGCACCAGAACAAACACAGCATCTAGCAGGTTGTACGGTAACACCAATGCGACACGGCTGCTGCTCAATAAAAACAAGTGATGCCACATACTAGGCTAGAATAGGTCATGTGACATTGCTACCGTTGTACATGTATAACTCCCAACTGGGGGCCTATTCTCGAAACGTTATTACAAGCGTATTAAGCTTAATGACTATTCTTAACAATTCGTATACTATGACTACGAACTGCTCTTGGACTAAGAAGTTCGTAAGAACGTTTCGAGCACAGGCCTCCTGCTTTCCACCAGTGAGAGATGGCAGACCCTCAGGTCAGATTTAACCTTGAACTTTCGTACTTTTACTTCCCTGGACAAAAGGGACACATCAACCAGTTCCAGACATGCAGCGTACTCAGCAGACATGGTAAATCCATGTAACGAGCCCTTCCCGTCTTCGTAATTACAAGTCTATGTTTGCACTGACAGTGGCATAGCAACTTCACTTGCCGCAGCTGTTTAAGTGTTGCATACCATCCTTAGTGAACATTGAATTGGTAGTTCATTGCCTTCTATAATAGTAGTTGGACCTACGTAAAACTGCGCTATTTGCATTTGATTTATATGTTGACCATTGGTAAGCACGTCTTGGAATTATCTTGTCAGATAGGTATAGGACTGATTGTTGTTAATTTTAGGGGTTGTAGACTTAGAGTAATCTATAGTAATCTTTTAGGCGGCGAGTTGTCGTTAATATAAGTGCAGTTGGACACCGAGATCTATAGGTTTTGAAGTAAATAACAGAATAAGAATATGAGGAGAATAAGAAGAAGTGTGAGAAGAAGAAGAAAAAGAAGAAGAAGAAGAAGAAGAAGAAGAAGAAGAAGAAGAAGAAGAAGAAGAAGAAGAAGAAGAAGAAGAAGAAGAAGCAGAACTTGAGGAAGAAGAAGAAGCATAACAAGAGAGAAATACTATATGTTAACAGACATGTGTACATTCAGTACTAACGTGTATCGTAATTGCATCTTCGAGTGAAAGTCTAGTATATTTACTCACAGGTGAATTATAATTAATACAACTGCACCAACTTCTTAAACGATTTATTAGAATGCATATTGCCGTTAACTCGTATTTCCAAAGCATTAGTTTGTTTTGTACAGCAACATGGTCCTTGTTCATTCCAAAACAGTGCCTATAGTATGTACACATACGTATAAACCTATGTCTGGTTTCTGCCTATACATTTCCAGGTTCATTTCTGAACGGTAAGCTCTAAGACTCATTCATCGGTAATTCTATGTTCTGTAAAACGTTGGGATCGTGCTTTATCCTACACCAAATGGTTTGTTGTCCGGGCAATGACATCTAACGTGGATTTTCAAAAATAACTCAGGACACCCGAGGTGAAAGTATCCTGAAAGAATACTGGTAGGTTTTGTTTAGGATGCAAGACCAGGACACCTAACTTTTTCTTTGCTGTGATGATATATCTTCCCTCTCGTACCCAGCTATAGTGGCACGCTCAGAGTTGTTACTTCACACGGAAGACGTTAACTTAGATGACAAGCAGTAACCTCAGTTATTGAATTCTCTAGACAGTTTCACTGTGCATGTAACAGCGTTATTTCTTCTGCACAATGAAGAACAAAGTACATCTATTTTTACTGCAGACATTCGGAATCCATCGTTTATAGGTGACTAGGAGGACACCACAATGCCGGCTGATTTCCCGTTCATACGGTGGCGTGAAAAGCACAGATTGCGACCGTTGACGTAGTTCTGTCTTAATGTATTGCCGTGCTTTAGAACATACAAGAGGAGGTTGTCTTCATTTACAGCATTGCTCGAGACTTTGACGAGGACGATTGTGTTTTATCTGATGGCCCAGACATGTTATCAATTATTTGACACGAGGAGACGTTACATTGATGCAATTGTCAGCTAATCGGATAATGTAGACAGTTCAGTAAAAATCAGATTCAGACATTTGTATGCTGTCAAAATTGCAAGCCGTACGACATGAACGAGCGGAATAATCTACCACATGCTTCTAACGCTGATGTATGCTGCATTTATAACTCCGGCATTTAATAACTCATTTTCATTAAAGATAGGCACGTTATCATTATTCTTTCTGAGTGTATCTAATAGGTGTTGGTCGTTTATTCGCAAAATTTGTGTCAATGTATTTAAATGTTTGTGAACACATGCATTGGCATATCATATGATGCATGCATATTAATGCAATACAGTTACACTGCAAGAATGAATTCAGACAAGCATGGTATTCGCTTCCGCTAGCGCCGACACAGCTAAACAATGTCGAACAACCTAATACTGTAAAACGGGTATAATTCGTGTATGACATCCAACTATAACACGTCCCTCCATAGACACGTAAGTGTCCTGGAAATGGACACTCTGGGACACCCGGTCCATAGGTGTCATACTACGATATTGTAGGAATGTGTAAAGTGAGCTTCCATATTTAGTTTTGCTGTACATGACCTTGATATGTTCACGAGAAGACAATAAATATATATTATGATATTATCACGGCATAGGCCTACATGTACAGTATTTTGGCGGGCACGTGTGTCCGGGATGATTCAATTGCATGCACCACAGTGAAGGTGTTATCTATACTTCTAGTTTAATTTGTTTTATGTATTTATTATTCGTGTTATTATTATTTTAATTTAATATATCTTTCTATTTATCTTTATTCTTTTAAAACAATTATTTTATATATATTTATATATTTATTTTATTTATTTAATGTTGTATTTATTTAATTTGTATTTATTTATTTATATTATTTATTATTATTAATTATTTTTATTTTTTTATTTTTGTTTGGGGGGGGCGTTAGCTAACGACTATAGACGACACATGCTATAGTACAAAGTTTAATGTATAACCAAATAATAGCGACGCTATAGTCGTATGAGAAATTGAAGCAGTTGATCTACTCATTGGCTGTGCAATAGGACCACCGAACAATGACAACCAACTCATTTCATCAACAGCCTAATATAAAAACGAACTTTCACTGCGGAGTACCATCTTATCGGTCACAATCACAGACAAATCCAATCACACTGAAAATATTAGCGGTAATAATATGCGACGAATTGGAAAATGAAATTTACACGCACGCTAAGGTGGCTTCCGTTGGTAATTACGATTACACGCCAGCGCCAGGGCGGAAGATGACAAGGACATTTACGTGCAGAAAAAAAAGCAATTTGCAAAAGGAGATGTCAGACGTTATAGGTCTTATCTGGGATTACATTGTCCGGTTTTTACACGAATAAGTCGTTTTTCTTTACACTCCAGTCATATTATTCCATTTAATCTAGCTACTATACTATTGAGATTATAATTAACAAATACAAAGAAAAAAGAATAGTCCCCAGATGATTCTAATACCATTATTAATTGGTAGTCATTAGTATAAATACGTGGTTTGTTTGTATGGGAAATCGTGGTCTAATATTTTAGTGTCACAGTTATTTATTTTTAATTATATCGATGTTATTTGATACAAACTACTAAACTTGTATTTAGCAGAATGTGTACCGAAATAGTGTATAATGCTATGACGTTCAAATAATAGTGAGTACACTGAATCTATAGTGCATTTTGATATAACAGTTCACGTCCATATTTCCTGGTCATTCTGGTACTTAATTGTATGTAAGTCAGACTTTGCACACAGGCCTAATAACGGGGGAAGTCAAGACGTCGGCGGTGGCATGTGGGAACTAACTGGAGTGTAAATAGAGCACACCACAGGAAACTCGCGTTAAACTGTAGCAATAGAGCCGAGCACCAGCCTCCGATCACCTCCTTTCTATGGCCGTCTTCACCGCAACCACTCGCTGAGAAATTACGGCAAATTTGAGCAACGAGAGAAAGGCGTTCTAGATCTAATCGTGGACTTGATTCACGCTTCAGTGTGTATGCTCGGAAATGAATTTACTATAGAAACGAGGTGGTCCATGTGTTATATGAGGAACTCAAATATTGGCACCGGGATCAAAGAGACTAGGAAAGGTTTCCTGGCTAATGCCGAGTCCGTGTTGTAATTCCATGCCCAAATCACGGCCAATTCCTCGCTCAAATGCTGTGTAATCTCCACACCGATGCTGAATTCCCATGGAAACCGATGTCTGTGTTGGTCGAAATGTTGATCGCTTTTAGGCCAAAAGACCCACGAAGGCAGAGATGTGAAGCTGAATCCGAAGTCTCGCCGTAGGATCCACGAATCCCGAGCAACGTTGTCATTGATTCAGGTTCGTGTTTGTCCACTCGACCGTGTGCTGAGGTATATCACGGAGATAACAGCCAGAGTCCCACCTGTTTGCAGTGTCACCTCTCTACAGAGTGCGCCCATGAGCTTAACCGCTTTTTAAGCTGCATGCATTTGTTTATCTAGGTCGTTCCTACGTGTAAGACAGAATCGAAGAGCTCTGTGAAGACTATTGAATATGTCAAAGTGTGTAGCTAATCAATTCAGCTCTTTAGACTACGCACTAAAAGAGCAATTTTGATCCGCAATTAGAACAAGAAATTGCATTTCCTTTTGAAATGCAGATACGCAAATACCAAGACGGGTGCCAATGGGTTTCTAATAAAATTATGTGGATTCGATTTTCTGACATCTATCAATATTTTATTTTTAAGTTAATATTCGTCATAAAAACGGTATCTATGTCGTATGTATGTCCATGGAATAACGTATGTCATGCAAAGCGGCTATGATAGAATTAGTTACTCATTTTATATAATACTAGCAGTGTCTCATAAAGTGATCATACATTTGTTTTAATGCGTATAAAGCATTGTTTTATATGTGTCTTTGTATGCACATGCTAGTAGGACTTTGATATCGTAACAGATATGTGTGTCCTTCTGATAGAGGAGGTATGCCCGGACTAGTTAGTCTGGGGACCAGGCCCCGAGATTACGAAACTTTCTGAGCACAAAAACGTACTCAGACTATGACGTCACATGACATTTTATGAACAAAA
>JAUTBZ010169547.1:0-23937 GCA_032361785.1 Lepetodrilus galriftensis | reverse complement strand
ATACATGATGAGTCGGTTATGCACATCGGGTAGATAATCATCTGGGATTAATGATGGAACACAAAGGTCAACGGTTGTGCGCATTTCGCTTTTATCGAGCTCAGGTATTTTGCCTGCCTTGAGTGCTTTTACAGCGCGTTCTAGCAGTTCGTTATACATGCTAAAGCCGATTTCCTGAATCTGTCCGCTTTGATCATCACCGAGTAATTCACCTGCACCGCGTATTTCTAAATCATGTGAGGCGAGGGTGAATCCAACCCCTAAGTCTTCGAGTGATTATATCGCTTCAAGGCGTTTTTTGGCATCGGCAGTAATGGTTTTTTTGCTGGGGATTATCAAGTAAGCATAAGCTTTATGATGTGAGCGTCCGACTCGACCGCGAATTTGGTGCAATTGTGCCAAGCCAAGTTTATCGGCTCGATTGATTATAATGGTGTTGGCGGTTGGTACGTCGATGCCACTTTCGATAATGGTAGTCGCCACTAAAACCTGAAAACGCTGGTGATAGAAATCACTCATTATAGCTTCCAGTTCTTTTTCTGGCATTTGACCATGAGCAAAACAAATTTTTGTATCAGGTAAAATGGCGACTAAATCATCGGTCATTTTCTGAATAGTTTTGACTTTGTTATGTAAGAAATAAATCTGTCCACCACGCGCTAACTCACGCGCACAGGCTTCTTGAATCAAGGCTTTATCCCATTCATTAACAAAGGTTTTAATGGAGTGTCGCTGGGTAGGTGGCGTAGCGATAATGGATAAATCACGTAGCCCCGCCAGTGACATATTTAGCGTTCTGGGGATAGGGGTAGCGGTGAGTGTTAATAAATCTACATTGGCGCGCATTTTCTTGAGCTGTTCTTTGTGGCGGACACCAAAGCGATGTTCTTCGTCAATAATGACTAAACCTAAATCTTTGAACTCTATATCTTTTTGCAAGAGTTTATGTGTGCCAATAACGATATCGACCTTGCCAGATGCCATGTCAGCCAAAGTTTCCCTAGTTTCTTTTGCGGTTTTAAAACGTGATAGTGAAGAAATTTTAAATGGCCAGTCAGCGAAGCGATCTTGAAAGTTTTTTGCATGTTGCTGAACTAACAAAGTTGTTGGTGCGATGATGGCTACCTGCTTCCCCGCATTTGCAGCGACAAAAGTGGCGCGCATGGCAACTTCGGTTTTGCCAAAGCCAACATCGCCACAGGTAACGCGATCCATTGGTTGATCAGAAATCATGTCCTTTATAACTGTGCCAATGGCGGCTGCCTGATCAGGTGTTTCTTCAAAAGGGAAGGTTTCTGCAAAGCTTAGGTATTCTATTTCATTAAAGGGGAAAGCATGACCTTTTTGAGCGGCGCGGCGGGCATGAATCTCAAGTAATTCTGCTGCAACATCATGTGCTTTTTGAGCTGCTTTTTTACGGGCTTTGTCCCATTGCTCAGTGCCAAGCGTGTGCAGTGGGGCGTGTTCTGCGCTGACGCCTGTATAGCGACTGATTAAGTGTAGCGATGCAACAGGTACATAGAGTTTGGCTTGTTTTGCATATTCAAGAGTAATAAATTCTTGCTCAATGCCGCCTGTGGTGAGTTTTTGCATACCCAAATAACGTCCCACGCCATGCTCTTCATGCACTACGGGATCGCCTTCGCTAAGATCAGTAAGGTTGCGAATAATGGTGTCGGCATCGCGGGTAGGCTTTTGGCGACGACGTTTTTGTTGCACCTGCTGACCAAATAACATGGTTTCAGGAATAATAGCTAATGATTCACCGCTTTCAGGTTTAATCCATAAACCTTGTTCCATCGGTGCTACGGTGAGCGTGATCTTATTATCAGCGTCTAAAAACTCTTGCCAGCTTGCAACGGTGGTTGGTGAGTAATTATTATCACGTAATAAACCAAGTAGATTCTCACGGCGACCGGCTGAATCAGCCGTAAACAATATTTTGCCTTGTTTGCCATCTGAAAAAGTCAGTAAGAACTGCTTTAACAAAATAAGCGGGTCTTCTGATCGCCCTTGAATCAGTAAAGAGGGCAGAACACTGACAGGATAGTTATGGATAGTGTTATTTTCAGAATCAGTTTGTTGCTTAAAATGATGCGTATTGATGCGACGCAGGGTTTCAATGTTGTCTTGAAGTTGCTGGGTATTTAGATAAAGTTTCTCAGGGGCTAGAATAGGGCGTTCAATATCATGACGACGCTGTTCATAACGGTCTTCAACATTTGCGATAAATGTTTCGGCGGCTGATTCAGTGCCATCGGTATTAATTAGTAGAGTTTTTTCGGGTAAATAATCAAATAGAGTAGCTGTTTTTTCAAAAAATAACGGTAAATAATACTCAATGCCAGCAGGTGGATTGCCCTGTGTTACCTTGTCATAAATCTGACTCAGGGCTAAATCACCCCCTAATTGGGTGCTGTAGTTTTCTCGAAAGCGGGAGATGCCTTCTGGATTGAGAGGAAATTCATGGGCTGGTAAGAGTTCTATTTTTTCTAGCTTTTTAATGGTGCGTTGATCATCGGGATTAAAACTACGAATCGTTTCAACGGTGTCATCAAAAAGATCAATACGATAGGGTGTTGCGTTCCCCATAGGAAATAAATCAATTAATGAGCCACGGGTACTGTATTCACCATGTTCCATTACCTGTGAGGTATGCCGATAACCTGCTTCATCAAGTTGCAGGCGTAACAGTTCCATATCAACAACATCATCAACATTGATAATTAGTGTATTGTTGTGAATGTAATCGACTGGGGGTAAACGTTGCATCAAAGTTGAGATCGGAACAATCAACACGCCTTGCTGCATATTTTGCAGTTGATAGAGTGCTTTTAAACGCTCTGAAATTAGGTCTTCGTGTGGAGAGAAAACGTCATAGGGCAGTGTTTCCCAATCGGGGAAAATATGGATATTTTCTAACTCGGAAAAAAAACCAATATTAGCCTCAGCCATATAAGCACTGTGACTATCTGGAATTACCAAAACGGTTAAGCCTTTGTACTCTTTGGCTGCATTGGCTATGAGTAAATCTTGCGAGCAGCCATGAAGCTGCGCCCATGCGATTTGACGTGTTTGTTTTTCTGGATAAAGAGGGCTTAAGACAGTGGCAGATGTGTTAGACATGGCAGGCGTGCTTAAAAGCCAAGGATTGTAACGCTATATTTAATGTAACTCTAATAAAAAAATGTAAAAAAAACGGGACGGGATAAGCAGAGTTTACTGTTGATCCGAAACTCCCATAGAGCAACTGAGTTTCTTCATCAAGTTTCTTAAACTTAGAAATCACTTTAAATTCTGAGTAGATTTCCTTGTTTTTATAAATTCTTCCATTATTACCAATCTATGAGTAGAACTACTTATTCTTTGATACAGAAAATTAGATTATGATTGATGAGTACACCTGTCATTATCTTGGATAAAAAAAATGCGAGGAGTAAAAAGAGTATTTTTCTTGTTAATTCTAGTAACTTTGTGTGGGTGTAAATATGTGGGGGATACCTCCACAGATCCTGAAAATTTTGTTGCATCTATTTATCGGTTTGATGATATAGACGGTAAATATAGCTTTGATGATATTCATGAAAAGCAGTTTAGCAATAGGTTTATTTTGCAGAAGAATAATAACAATAAACTTGTTATAAATAATAATGTTCGGAATAGCTGGATAATAATTAATGCTTCAGACGCTGTTAGCTCCGATAAAAATTACTTACTTGAGCTTAATAGACCAACCTTAAATAGGGTAACTGCTTATATCATAGATGAAATTGGTCAATGGACGATTATTGAAACGGGAGACACACTTCCTTTCTCAAAGAGAAGCATTCCACATGAGAATTTTTTATTTAGTATTTCTGGGCGTATATTAAAGCAATATACAAATCCGCTTTATTTAAAGATAAATAATCCTGTTATAACATTTTCTTCCATAAAACTTTGGGAGGAAGAACACTTTCAAAGTAGCAATGCCAATAGATCATTATTGATGGGTGTTTTTTTTGGTAGCTTATTTGCCTTAATTCTTTTTAATTTTTTGATTTATCTTTCAATTCGAGATGTTAGCTATCTGTGGTATGTGGGGTATCTTGGGTTTATTCTATTTTATTTATTGGCAATTAGCGGTTATACCTTTCGTTTTCTATGGTCAGATAATCCTACCTGGGCAAATCAATCCACTTATTTTTTACTATTGATTTCAATGTCAATGGGTTTAGGTTTTTGTCGATCCATGTTTCATATTCCTTCAATTTCCCCTGGCTTAGCAACTTTTATGAAGTGGGTAGGCATCATTATTATGTTGCTAGCAATTTCTGGATTTTTAATTGGCTATCCTTATATGGCGAGGTATATGTCATATATTGGTCTTATTGTTATATTTCTCATGCTTTATGCAGTACTCACTTCAATTCTCGCAGGTTATAAACCAGCATATTACGCTGGTCTTGGCTTTTTATTTTTGTTTGCGGGAAGTTTTATGCTAATTCTGTTCAAACTAGAGATTTTGCCCCGAAATATTATTTCTGAATATGGTATACAAATAGGCGTTTTTTTTGAAGCTTTTCTGCTTTCTTTTGCGCTTGCCTACAGAATAAATTATGTTAATGAAAACTTAAAACGATCCAATCAAAAGGTATTAAAAGCAGAGAAATTGTTTTCCAGAAAACTAATCGAATTCCAGGATAGGGAACGTAAAGAAACTGCTGCTACTTTGCATGATAGCATTGGGCAAAAACTATTAGTTATTAAAATTCAACTTGCACAAATTTTGCAACTATTTGGTGTTGATAAAAGTCACAACAAGGTGAAATCAGTAAAAGGTTTAATACAAGAAGTCATCAATGATATACGGGATACATCTCATTCATTGCACCCGCACCAGATTGAACGGCTTACACTTAAAGAAGCTCTTGAAGATGTTATTTTTCAAAGCTTTAGAGCTACTAAAATTAGCTTTAAGTATAATTTTTCAGGTGTTTCTAAATGCCTTGATAAAAATACAAATCTACATATATATAGAATTTTTCAAGAGTCCATTAACAATATAATTAGGCACTCAGGTGCTAAGAATGTAATTTTTAATAGCCATAAAACCGAAGCTAATAATATTGAGATTATTATTAAGGATGATGGCATGGGTATTATCAAGAAAAAATGGTTTGAATCAGGTGATTTCAGCAATGCTTATGGATTATTAAATATCACAGAACGAGTTGATTCGTTAAACGGGTCTGTAACTTTTAGCTCACCAGAAAATGGGGGCTTTAAGATCAGAATTATTATTTCATGCAACGGTGGAAGTATCAGACATGAAAAAAAATGAAGCAAGGAGCACAATAAAATCACTACTTATTGCCGACGATCATCCGATTTTTCGGGTAGGCTTACGCGAGGTATTAAGTGATACTAATGATTATAAAATAATTGCTGAAGCAGAAGATGGCGAACAGGCAATCAAAAGAATAATAGAGTACAAACCTGATATTGCCATTCTTGATATATCTATGCCAAAAGTAGATGGTCTTGATGTTGTTGCTCAAATGCGGCATTGGACTCAGGCACCTTTATTTGTTCTGCTTAGTCTTTATGATGATGAAGTATATATCAGAAAAGCAGTAGCTTATGGTGTCTCTGGTTATATTTTAAAAGAAAATACTAATGATGAGTTACTTAATTGCCTCAATGTAATTAGCTCAGGAAAAAGGTACTTGTGTTCATCCATTAAAGAAAAAATTGTAAATAGTAACAAAAACAAACTTGATCAATTATCACTTACTGAGCAGCAAGTTTTTAGTTTAGTAGCAGAATTAAAAACAAATACAGAAATTTCACAGATTTTGTCAGTAAGCACTAGAACCATTGAAAATCATCGATTCAATATTTGTAAAAAGCTCAATATAAAAGGCAAAAATGCACTTTTAAAGTATACGTTATCTATTGATGATCAGGTATAGAATTGATTTAAATCTTATCTGATATACATCAGCCAAATATTTAACCACTATTGGAATGAAAGTGTATAGGTTTGTAACACAGATGATGTTGAAACGCGCAGAGAAAACTGTTTTATTACTTAATTAACTTGGTTCAATCCCCTTTTTTTATACTTTTTCGTAGGTTGGTAATGACGACTGCATGGAGCAATTGTTTAATTACGAAGCCCGACAGGGGTTCAGAGATTATAACGATAAAAAAGTATATCAGATAAATTCTGATTCAACCTAAATCTGTGTGACTCACTGCAAAAATCTGTGGTACTCCGCGTTACATTTTTTTGTTTAAATATGTGTAGTAGCTATAGCCTCGCACTAAAAGTGCATAGTTTTGACTTACGGTTTAATACCAATAAAAAGAGAGTAATATGAGTAGTACTACTTATATACAGAGATACCTAAGAGTCGTAGTATTTTCGATATAAGTTTTCACTAAAGTAGCGAGGGTTTTATAAACCTAGGGTGCTTGTATCCTGTTAATGCGATTGCGGGAGTTAGTATGCAAATAACCTCAGATATTAGTAAGGTTTTCTTGGTGTTTTTTATAGTTTCCGCACTTGGAATCAGTTCGCCAGAGCCAGCCTTTGCTGAATCCCCATGGCAAGTGGAGTTTGTGGGTGGAGATAAAAAGCTGGATAGCCCCATGCTCAAAGTGAAAAAAATCTCACTTAAAAATTCAAAAATACAGCCATTATCCGATGATAAATTTCTTTGGGCGATTGTTAATGCTTTTAAGGAAAAACAAATCATAAAAGCTAAAAGTGAAGCATGTACTGCCGCGTGGTCACAGTTTAATAATGCCTTTGGTGTTGCAGGTAATGTGAGCACTTTTGCTGAGCAGGCAATGTTTATTGGCAGTCTTGCTAAAATCAATGGTTACTTCACCAAAATTGGAACGGCGCTCGGCCTTTTTCAGGTAGCACTGGATATAGTTGCCGAAGATCATCGCTCGGCTTTGATCAATAGCTACAAAACGGTACAAGGTTACTGGTTAGGTACGGTTGGAACAAGTGCTATGCAAATTGGTAGTGTTGCTGCGTTTGTTGTTGATTACTGGCTCACTGATGTTCGTGAAACAACTTGGTTGAACCATAAAAACCAGTTACGAAAAGTCTATAGTGCTTTTTATCAAGATACGAGTAACGCTGAAAGAAGAGACATTAATGAATGGAAAGTTATTATATATAAAATATATAAAAAATCACGCAGGGCGAAAACAGATAAAAAGAAACAAAGCTATTTCCAAAACAGGTTAAATGCAGAGATAGACAATTACATAACAAAGTTTTGGAAGAGTCGGCATGCGATAGACTATATTGCCGAAAATAAGCATCTACGTCAGTTTCACCGAATTAACAATGAAAACAAACTTGCTCTGCAAGATGAATTTCGTATCAAGTTAATGCAGCAGTTTAATAAAGAAGTGTTCCCTGAAATTGCGCAGCTTGCATGGAATAACTGGGCAAAAACCGAACTGCGTTATATGAATATGAAGACTAATTCGCTACTTGCTGAGCTTAACAAAGTGCTAAAGCTTGAAATTAGAGCTTATGGTCTTAAACAGGCAACAAAGTTTCGTATCCAAAAGAGTAATGGCAAATTCTGGAAAGGAACCATCCAGCCAGGTAAGAATTTTATTGCCAAAATGACCAAGATGGCATTTATCAAAGCGGGATTTCCTCACAAGGTTTCATTGCTTGAAAGCAAAAAGATGACTACAAAGTCATTTGAGTTTGAAAAAGATAAGGCTGTTATAACTTTTGGTACGCCTCCAGTTAGTGTGATCACAACTTATGATCGTTCAGAGAGTGAACAAATATGTAATGTGAAACGCTTCAAGACGGGAGAGAAGGTTGAAAAGTTTAGTGAAACACGTGTTGCCAGAAGTGGTTCGTTGCATATGAGCACATCGACATCAGGGCAAAGCATTATTGGTTGGTATTCAACTAAGGAAAATAAATGGCTTGAAGCGGCTGTTAGCCTAACCATATCTAAATCCCCTACTCAGATTAATAAAAATTCTAACCTAGACGATTTAATCAAGATCACAGAAGAAGGCATGAAAGTCAAATACTCCCTTAGTTTTAGCCCTCCATATTTTGAAGATATTAAGGCACTAGAAAACTGTAAAGGCACCATCTCCCTACTGGGGCGATCAGATATTAGTTGCAAGGCTAAACGATATAAGCGTAAAAAAGTATCGCGCAATACACTCATCGAACGCCACTGTACCTCCTCAATTACACTTAAATCCAAGAACTATTTTATGGTGACTGGAGAACATAAAGGAATGATTATTGATTCCAAGAGTAGTGAGATGAATGAGCAGGAAATATCCAAAGGGTATAAGGGTTTGCAAAACCTTATGAAAGACTTGCCAAAACAATAAATATTGAAGAGGGATACTATGAGAATGCTTAATCTTACTTTTTTTGCCTTACTTTTTATTGCAAGCTCTATTGTGTCTGCTCAACAAACTGACGAGAGTGAGGATAATTTTAAAATACCTGGTACTGCTTTGCCGCTTGATGAGTTGGCTGATACGCAATTAGAGCCTTTGAAACCTCCACAATTAGACCAAAATGATTTTGGTAGCAATGATTCTTCTGATGAAGTTGAAAAAAATGATGTCGTTAAAATACAGGATTTTGTACCTGTTACGACAGCGGATACAATAGAGTCTATGGATGTAATACCTGTTGAGGTTGGCAATATCGAATGGGTTCATATTCCATTTAAGGAAGAAAAATTTAAAGGCTTATCAATAGAAATCCCTAGAAATTGGACTCGCAATGGAAAAAGAAATGAATGGCAAATAAAAAATGGAGATAGTCTTGAGGTGCACTTTCAAATTGGTTTAGATTTATTTGATGAAAAAGAACTTGCCGAAGGTAAAAAGCGTGTGAAAGATTTTTCTGTCGAAAAACGCACGATTAACGGCATTAAGCTTCACTTTATATTGGGTAAAATGGTTTTTAGAAAAGTAGAATATAGCGTGAGATCGGCTATTTTTGATAAGCCTATCTTTGAGTATAAACAAAAATTAATATTAGGACTCACGAGTAGCAATATTGATAGAGATGATCCAATATTTAACTATATTCTGCAATCCATAAAATATGACAGTAGTAATAATAAAGGAAAAGAGGAAGAAGTAAAAAAGAAAGAGCCTGTCGAAGAGGTATCGGTAGAACAAATACCATCTCCCACTGAACCAGATACTACTGTACAGAGCGATTCTGTTGCCCCAGATATTGTAGAACTAGATACAGCTAGTCAATTTGATGCAGATTTTCCAACATCTGTAGAAGTCACCCCTGATACTCCAGTAAAAACCAAACCCAAAAGGAATACTATTCCTCAATTGTCTGGTAAAACTATTCAGGAAGCCAAAACAATACTAAAAGAAAATGGTTTTAGGTCAATGTTTATCAGAGGTGATACTGCGCCCTCCTTAGCATTGTCTAAAAAAGTGCAATCACAGAAACCACCAGCAGGTCTTGCAAAGAAAAGAGGGTCTTTGGTTATTATTAAAGTGTATGCACCTGTAAAAATGCCACCTGCCAAAATATTATTTGATGGTTCACTTGGTAAACAGTGGAATGAGCTTGCAGCCTATGGAGGAGATTTCAAAAAGTTTGCAAAAATTAAAAATAAAATACTTATCGTCAAGGTTCCGGATGGTAATGAATGGGGCGATACTGGTATTCGCTCTGCTAAACCGTTAATAAAAGTACCTTCGGCAGAAGAACCCTTTGCCAATAAGATAGTTTTTGACATTGACCACGACAAATCCTCAAATTTTATTATTGCCCTGATTCCACCTAACTGGAACGGTAATGAAGAATGGCGCTCCCATGATATTCGTCTTTGGGTTCATAAAGAAGACGATAATCATTCTTTGCTTGATTTAAAAATTCGCAGAGTACAAGTGATGAAGACGAAAGTTGAAACCCGCTCTATTTCTCTACTCAATGTTATTTTACGTCCCGATAAATTAATATTAGTCACTGATAAAGATGACAATATTTTGCTTCAAAGTCGTTTAACCGAAATCAGCCGTTATGGAGGGATTCCAAAAAATGGTTATCGTGTTTCTGTTCTAGCGAAATCACCCAAAGAAAATGTAGCTTCACAATTAGCACTTCGTAAAATTGCAAAAAGCCGTCCCCCTTTTGATCTGACTGAGCCAGAAAATGACCCAACCACTTGGTTAGATAAAATGCAAAAAGTAGTACTGTTTGACGGACGGATTTTAGATAAGAATTGGACTAAATATCAAGCAGACGGTGGTGACTTTATAGAACATGCACAGTTAAAAAATGGCGCACTTATTATTGATGCACCAGAAAAATCTGGTTTAGGAAAGTCGGGAATATTCTCACTAGAGCCACTTGTCTGGCTGGATAAATTTGGCAAAGGCGCAAAGTCTCGAATTACTTTCAAGTTTGATCCTAGGCAGACAACGGGGTTTGTAATTGCATTGACACCAATGTACGGGCTAAATGGTAATGTGCCAGGTGATCCTCGCGCACTCCTGTACTGGCGTATAACTGACAGTGGTAGCAAAGCAAAAGCAAGCTTGTTCTTAACGCCAAATAAGAAATGGAAGCCCCTATGGGAACAGGAACTTACCAATAAAATGCCTAAAGAAGTTAGTTTTATCTTAACCCCAAAGGCTATTCAAATAATTGCACCAGGATTATCAAAAGATAGTATTCCTTGGGAGCTTTCAGCACCATCACAAAGTTTTCGGATTTATGCCTATTCTCAAGCTGAGAAAAATAATCAGCCCGTAAAAATGGCTCTCAAGCAGATATTTCTGGAACGGATAGCAGGGAAACCAACCCCAATTTCAAAACCACCAGAAGGTGTAAAACCTCTTCCTGTGACAGTTTTATTTGATGGTAAACCCAATGAATGGTGGGAAGGAGGAGGAATTGCTGGTGCAGAGTTTAGCAAATTTGGTCATTTTGAAAATGGTCAAATGCTAGTTGATGTACCTAAAAAAGTAGCAGGTGGTAAGGCGAAAGCAGGGTTGAAGTCAAAAGAGCCCATTCTGGTTTTTAATGAACGCATATTAAAGACATCTCACAAATTAAAAATCAAGATAGATCCTAGCAAAACCACTGGCTTCCAAATGGATATGTGGAATTATTATATGCATGCTGTAATAAGTTTTATTCGTTGTACTAAAGATCCCTGTGCAGGTAAATATAAGCTGACTTTGCGACGGGATCCTACCTCACCCTATGGTGTCTGGGCGCGGACAGTTGGTGCTGACTGGGTAGAAAATAATTGGGATGGCTGGTTAACGTTAGAAACAGGTATTGGCTGGATGGCCGTGCATCTATCAGGAGGACCTTCGGTACGAGGTAATAATTTTGGAACAGGCAAGAATACCAAACTTAATGTGAGCATTTATTCACGTAATGAAGAAAGTTATGGAGCCGCTAAATTTGCATTAGAGAAAGTAACCAGTGAATGGGTTATGCCTAATGGTATGAGTAAAATGGATCGCTTTATTTATGTTGATGATAATGCTTTTAATGCGGATGCATTTTTGGATGATTTAAGTGCAGGAATGAAACGGCATATAAATAAATTTGAAAAAGAGTGGATGGGAGAATAGCAATGATGAAAAAAATAAATAATTTACATGTTGCTACATTTTTTACTTTAACCATTTATTTTTTAAGTGTGCAAATAGTATTTGGAGAATCAAGACTTGATCAAGAGCCTACAATTGCTGGTGACTCTCTGGATTTATCAACACTTTCCCTTGATCCTGAGGAACAAGCAGGTGCAGATGCTCTTGAAAAATTAGGTGGGATTGTTTCAAATTTACTAAATGATGTCTATGAACCGTTTGACGGACTCAATTATCCACTCGGGATATTCAACTCTTCTATATCTAATTCAGGCTCTTCAGAAGGGTTTAGTAAACTTGGTGCGTATGTTAAAAAAGTAGAAAATCTCAGTAATGGCTTGGATGCAAATAATGTGCGTCTTAGTAATAAAAATTTGAAGAAAGCATATAAAGTAATAGGAAGGGATAAACTTGGGCAAGTAAGAGAATTACAAAAAAAAGCTAAATCGATGACACGAAAACTTAAGGGATTAAAGATTCTTGGTACTGCTATGACAATAGTTGATCCTGGTTCTAAAATTCTAGGTAACATGGCTGCTGGTGACTATTATGGTGCAGCTCTTCAGTTAGTATCTGGGACTTGTAAATTTGGATTAACTACTGGAGCAGCTGCTTTGGGCACTATCGCAGGTACTGCAATTGCAGGTCCTGGGGGGGGTGTTGTTGGTGGTACCGCATTAGCTGCTGGTGCAGATAGTCTATATGAAACTAATATTACTCCATACTTTGATTCAATCAATCAAGCTCATGCTTACACAAATAAAATAGATGAACTTGTACATAACCACATATTACAGTCCTATAGCAATATCGAAGCTGGTGGGGCTAGTCTAGCTGTCAGGATTAAACAATATATGGAGGGCGAGATTACAATAAAACAATTTAGATCAGTTGTTCATCCTATACGAGAGAAGTTAAAAATACAAAATGCCAAATTGCAAAAAGAACATGATACAAATAAAAAGAAAGTGGTTAAAGCACTTCGTAGTGTTGAAAATAAATCTCTTAATATTACCCCATTAATTGATCGACTAGACAAAGGAAAATTAAACAAAGAGGGAGAACGTCAGCTACTTAAAGCATTGAAACGTAAGTATGTGGATCGTTGCAAGGAAAAGGTCGCAAGTGAGTTCGTGTTAAGTGAGTTATCTCGTCTAAATCACATCAAATTTCTTGATACATTAAAAAAACTAAATATCACTTCCATTGATCCTTATCTTGATTGTTTGTGCCGATCAGCAGCTTACGGAAATTCAGGTACTAGCCAATTTTATCACCCAGGTACACTGGGTAACTATGATGATCGGTATAGTTGTCAGCACCCTGGTGAGCCTTGCATTGTCGCGGGATATGGCTGCGGCAGATATCCACTGCCAAAGTTAACAGCCAATAGTACCTGTATGCAAATAATGCGAATTGGTATTAAAAAGGATTCGGATGGAAATATTATTATGCAAACGGATAGTGATGGAAAAATAAAAAAGGATGAAAAAGGACAACCAATACCAACAGGGATGCGTTTGGATGAGAAAATTTTAAGAGAGCTATTAAAGAGAGAGAAATAGAAGTTAAAATTTGTTGCTTTTGATAAAAAGTGGAGGAAGTTATGGATATAAATACTTTCTACGGAATATTAGTTGCTATTGTTATCAGCTTAATTCTTATGTTTTTCCAAAAGAGAAAGATAAAAACATCATGGAAATTAGTGGTTTATAAAATAAAAGTTATAGATGATTATTACGATAACGAAGGTGAATATGAAGAAGGATACATTATTGTCTATTACAAAACCGATGCTGGCAAAAAAGGGAAATTTAGACTCAAAAAATATGAATTTGATAATAACTACGGCTGGTTTAAAAAAGGGAGATCAATTGTTAAAGAAACTTGGCAAAGAATATCCTGAAAAAATTTAAAAATGGTAAGCACTTAAAATCCTAATGCAATGGAATATCAATATCTCTGTTATAAAAAATCCACTCCTCTGGTTTCAGATGTTTGTGATTTCTTTCCTAGGAAGCGGTCTATTTCTGTTGCTTTTATTAGTCGGTTTAAACTTATTTGAGAATCAATGGGAAGAAATTCCCATGTCATTTGTGGTTGCGCTTACTATAAGCGTGTGCTTATTTGTAGCCTTTAGTTTGGTTACCCTTTTAATGTTCTGGCGCGGCATACCAACTAAGTATGTATTAAAAGATAAATATATCGAACAACATACTCTTATGAGAGGAAAAAATGCGCTTGGTTTAATAGGTATTATTGGAATCCTTTCAGGAAAAAGTCAGGGTTACACTGCATTGGGGGGTAGTTTGTTAGCTCGTTCAAGGGAACAATTAGCGGTAGAATGGAAGGATATTTCAAGGCTTGAAGTGTTTCCTAAGCGTAATGAAATTCAGCTTCATAATGACTGGCGACTAATAATGCAGGTGGTTTGTCCTGAAGATAGGTTTGAGAGTATTTTACAATTTATTCAGCAAAAAACTGAAAAAAAACTTCCTAAGAAGTTAAATGAAAATAAAATAACGTCTTTTGCCGTAAAGATGATGTTGAGCTTTTTTTCTTTAATTTTTGGCATTTTTTTACTACCGCGTTTGCCTATTCATTATGTAGGAATATTTACAATTGCTACTATCATTTTTGCGTTTCTATCCCTATGGTCTAGTGGTTTAAAACAACGAATCTTTGGAGTAATCCTTTTCTTGCTACCTTTAATAAGTGTTGTTCTGGCTTTTATTTGGGGAGAGGTTGAAATGGTTCAGCAAGGGGCAATCTATGCTCTTTTGATAGAACTTGTACTTTTAGGCTTCTTTTTGCTATTAGGTCTCAGTATTTTCTTTAGAAAAATTAATTAAACTTGAGTTTCTATCAATTTGCTTATGTTGGTGTGCTTTGTTGAGGGTGAGAAATAGCCCGAACATAGTATATAGTTAGGGAATTAATGTTTAACCCACCCCCCCCTTTTTTTATATTTTTTTAGAGTAATATTCTTATATATATTTCGGGAAAACAATTCTGTGAGTTCAATACTTTTTTGAGGATATAGACTCATTTTGCTGGAAATATCCAGTCTTCCACAACCAGTCTTTTTCTCATTTAGCAAATCACCATTTGTATAAGTTATTGAAATAGTAGAAGTTGCCTTGACCTTTATTTGTGTTTTACATTTGCCATAAGTCTTTTCACCATATGTGGTAGAGCGACTTTTATATCTCATTGTCCTAATAAACAATTCTGCTGAACTAGCAGTAAACCTCGACATAATGATTGAAAGCGGTTTTTTCTTTAATTGTAAGCTTTTAGCAGGAATACTGGTTATGGGTATGATCCCAATATTATATAATTTTAAATAACCCGCATTCATTGGGCGTTGAATAAAATGACCAGCAATCATCATGGCTTCATCAATACTTCCCCCGCTGTTATAACGTAGGTCTACAATTACATGATTGATTATTGCCAAATTATATTTACTGAGTTCTTCAATAAATAAGTCGTATATTTGGCTATCAAGGAATCTGTCAATTCGTATTACAAGGGTTGAGCGGATTTGTTTAATATTAAGGCTAGTGAAGCGCTGTTTTTTTCTCTTTAACTTTTTCTTTTTGAGAATCCCATCCTGATAGTATGTAATTGTTGTTTTATTGCTTGCTTTTAGCTTTTTAATAAGTTCACTAATAGGTTTTTTAGCAACACCTTTATCATTAATGGTGCTAAGCCTTGCATATGTCCTTAGACCTGAGTTCCAAAGTGTAGAACCAGGAACGGGGATAATAAGCACTCTTCCATTTGTATCTTTCGCAATATTAATGCCGTAGGAATAAATGTTCCCATTTTTTCTTATTTTTATTGATACCCCCAGTCTGTTCATATAATTCTCAAGCTCCCGGGAGTTATTAAAATTATATTTATTTACAGTAATATTGCGTTTTGTTAGTTGTTTTAGCTTTTGTATTACACGTTCTACCTCCCATGATTTCAGTTGAAATGATTCTGCAAGCAAAAACACAGGATGAATTACCAGGAGTAGGGCGAGGATTATTTTTACAAACATTTTGTTGTATTAGTAGTAGCTGAATTTAATATCCTGTACTCCCAGAATTTTCTGGGAGTACAAAGATTGTTTATTATAACTGTGAATTAAGTAGTTCTAGCAATGAAAGATAATGTGCATGTAATTCTTTTTTTCTTATTTCTAGCTGTCTTATTGTATTTGGGCTAATAGATGAAGCTTTTTTGGCTCTAGTATGTCTTACCACAACCACAGTTTTTCTTGCTTTTCTTGGCTTTATTTTTATATTAGCTTTTTCTGCATTTAACTGATTAATTTTTGAATTTATTGTCTCTATGGTTGTTTTTATTCTTGCCAGCTCAGCTTTATTTGTATTCCGATTAGTCCTTTTCAAAGTAATATTTCTTCTAAGAAGAACCATCTGTTGAGATGTCCTTGATATGTCTGATTTGATCCTGGCCAGATTTTGAGAGTCTTTTTTTAGCTGTTGATTTAGTTGTTGATTTTTTTGAGATAGCCGAATATTGTCCGCTCGGGCTCTATTTGCCCGCTGTCTTAAAGACTCGACTCTTCGTTCGTATCCACCACTTTCAATATTTGCAACGCCACTAATAAGACCACCCTTTCTCGGATCATTCGTAGTAGAACAAGCAGTTAAGATAGTAGCAAGTAGGGTATAAGTAATTACTCTAAACATAGAAATAATCTCCTTTATATACTGCCTGATTAAGGATTGGGTGAAAATCAGATCGATCAGACAGTTTTATTAAAAAATAGTAACTACTCAGCACATTCATCTTTTGCTCCATTTCTGCGTTATTTTCGTACTCAAATGGTCACATATTGCATATATGTTCACATTTTCCGTGCGAAAATGCCTTGAACTGAAGCAAAATCTAAACGTGCTGAATAGTTACAATAAATAATTAAATTAGACTTGGGTCAAGTTCCGCTAATTGCTCATTCTGGTTTTCAAGTTTTTTGATATTTGATTTTAATTGAGCAATTTCTTTTTTAAGTTTCTTATGCTGTGAAGCAATTATGTTGGTAGAAGCTCCTTTGTCTTTTTTGACGACAATAACTTTTTTAGTTTCTGAACTCGCTTTATTTGCAGCAATTGCCTTTTTCTTTTTAGCTGCTACTTCTTTTTGCAGGTCTTCCAGAACGGCATTTGCATAAGCGAGATTACCATTATACTTTTTAATTGATTCTTTATTTTTATTGACTTTGCTGTCCAGATTTTTCTTTATAGCTGCCAATTGCGCTTTCTTTTTTGAAGAAGATAAGGATGATTTTTTTGCTATTTGAATACTATTTTTTAAGCTAGATATGCTTTTTTTAAGATTAGTATTTTGTTTAACAAGTTGAATATTGTCGTTAGTTACTTCATCAATAGTGTTTCCGTAAAAATCCTCAAGTTTTACGTATTTTTCTTTTTGTTTTGCTATTTCTCGACCATAAGCCCCACCTGCTGCAGCTCCAACAGCTCCACCTATTGCCATGCATAGAAAATCATTAGAGTCAGAACACATGTTTTTACCTATTACGGCACCTAATACTGCACCAATACCGGCACCCTGTGCTTCAGTTTGCTCACTATCGGTCATATTAGAGCACCCACCTATGGCAAATGACGTTGATACAATTGCTAGTATTGTATGATATTTAAAAACTTTCATGACTTTTCTCCCATTTGATTAGAGGTTTAAGTTCACACAACTAGGCTCGTATGTTTTAAACCAGTTTTTATGCAAAACACCTGTTTGATAATATTCTTTTATCATTTTGGTGGTGATTTCATGCAGTAATAGATTGCTGCTTTCTTCTTTTTTTAAAAAAGTTTGATACCAATGATTTAATGACTCTGCAACAATTGTCTTTGGATAAGACAATAATGATTTAAATTTGCTTAGATACTGAGATTTATACTCAATAAGTTTGCTTTCTAGCTTCTTCTTTTTCTTTTTTAAAGTTATCTCCATTTTGCGAAGTTTAATGCTTGAGTTTTTTTGCATTATTTTTTTAAGATTAGCTAGTGCTTCAGATGAAGCGATAATACGCAGTTGTGCTTCACAGGAATCTTTGCTTGAAAGTATTAACTCCTTGTACAACGTTGTGGTGATATCACGCGTTCCCTGATAGGCAAGTCCTTCTGCTTGTTCCAGTTTATATTTAATATTTACTAAAGTACTTGCAACTTCTGGGAGTGATGATTTTAGTTGATAGATTAGTTGGTCAATATCACCCTGTGAGTTGGCAATCAGGTTGTTTATCTGGGTTATAGAACTTTTACTACCTCTGCCGACTGGCATTTTATTTCTGACATTCTGTATATATTTTTCATATTCGCCAGTAAGCTGTTGTTCTTTAAATCCATCATGAATAACCAGAGAGCCAATTGCGAGCCGCACCCCAGTGAGACCTATTCTATTTACCCTTGGACCGCCACCTTTACCCTTTTCCCATTTAACATAGAATCTTTCATTGCGGGTAGAGGAACTAATATAGTCTTTTTTCGAACCAGAGTTGCCACCTTTGACGATATAGCCGCCGGGTTTTCCTTGCCATAACTCTGGTCTAAATACACCTTGTACATATTCAGAAACATTTCCAAACATGCCGTATATTTTTAAGGGATTAGGTAATTTCCATTTTATTCTTTTAACGCGTGATGATGCGTTATCTCTGAACCAGGCATACTTTGCAAAATCTTTCTCCTCAAAAGGTGTTTTATTATTGTAAGTAGAACCCAGCGTTTCCATACCTCCTCTGGCAGCAAATTCCCATTCATATTCAGTTGGAAAACGTATAAACCCGGGCATTTTGTTATAAAGTGGCATTTTCTTTAAACGTTGTTGCTTTTTCTGAAAGAGCCATTGATTATATTCTTCAACAAAAGCCTGAAATTCGGCCAAATTAAAAAAACTAACTGGCTTGGAAATTTCTTTTCTAATTTTTCTTTTTCGCAAACTTTTGCTTTTTATCAGCGGTGAAGATGAGCTGAGCACTTTATGGATATTGTTTATGCCACGAACTGATAAATACTGTGCAATTGTTAATTCATATTTGGCGATATAATAATGCCATTGATTATTGGAATCTGAAAAAGAGCCACTGATTGCTATTTTTTGTGGTCTTTCAAATAAGCCGCCATCCATAAGTCCAAATTCAACCACCCTTTGTTCATTTCCCCAAAAACCTTTACCTGGCACATTGACCTTTCTAAAAACCATTTTCATGCCACAAGGCATGGGAAGAATAAGGTCATCTGTATCGGGGTTTGGGTTATATGAGTCTTTTAGCTCCCCTGCCTGTAATAGAAGTTCAGGGCATTCAATTGCACTGGACAATGAGGGGGTTATTAGAGCCAGGATGAATAGACAAACCTGAAGCAATCTACTCATCACGAATTGCCTCTGCCGGATCAATTTTTGTAGTTTGATATGCTGCAATAAAAGAACTAAGGATTGAAGCCAATATTGTGATGAACCCAGCAAAAAATAGGTATTTAACAGGCATATAACAAATTTCCTGTCCTAAGGGCAATTCCTGAGAAAACACATTATTTATGATATTAGCAAGTGTAAAGTAAGCAGCAAATGCTAATAGAATGCTTGCGCTGGATATGATTATTGATTGGTAGACGGGAAAGCGGAATATTTGATTTGCTGAAATACCTAGTAAACGCATGATTCCCAACTCTTTTGTTTTACGCTTTACGGATGCAAAAAAACTGGCTATTAAGGTTGTTAAACCACCCAATATTCCGACAATGGCAATTAACCAGAACATATTGCTTAACCCGCTATCTATCATTTTAATTCGTGAAATACTAGCGGCGGCGGTGTTGGTATAAATGCCTTTATCACGCAGGTCTTTTTCAATATTTAATACATCATCAATAGTCTTGGTATACATTCTGAAACCATAGTAACCAGACCTTGAGTAACTTAGGGAATTTGATTGTTTATCATATTCAATTTCTCTAAGAAGTCCTGCTCTAAGCATACCTGCTAACTCAAAGGGTATTATGATGGCTTTGTCTGGATCAGAATATCCTGAAACCGATATTGGTAGTTCTATTAACTTGTTATTCTTTGTTTTGACAGTGATAGTCAAGTCGGTGGTTTTCTCATTATTTTTTGCTTGTAAAGTTGAAACGGCGACAACGATATCCTTAAACAATCTTTTTTCTGTTAAATTTCCCCATGGCTGGGATGTAAACCCTAATGCTTGGGATTTTTTCTCTGATAGAGAAAGAGCTATATATTTTATTGTTTTATTAGTTGCCTTATTTGTCAGTTCAACATTTTTTACAAAAGGTACGAGTATTTTTGATGTTCCTCTTAACCTGTTTTGAATTTGCTTATAACTTTTTAGACCCACAGGAGACTTAAAAACTGTAAGCTTATAAATTTTTTTATCCTTATTGAGTTTTAAACCATAGAGACTTATTAAGTCTTTGAGAGGAAAATTATCCAGCTTTGTAAAGCCAGTACGCATAACCAGAAGTGACTTTTGTTTGTTAGTTAAGGGCGTATCTACAATGATAAAAATACCATCCATTAAAATCTTAGGTAATGAAGATGCCCCCTTCCAACCCCGCTCAGGAACGGCATTACCATCTTTATATTTTTCTACATCTGAGACAAATGCCCTAGGTGCATAAATCCTTGGCAACATGCCTGCTCGTGGAGATAATATACTGATAATTTTAAACTTTTCATTCACAGAGTTTTTTTTCCCTTTTACCATTCTAGTGATCTTTACTTGCAAAGTTTCATTAAGCCCAATGCTGTAGTCATTTGCCGCCTTTAGTGTTATAACAGCTTCACCTTCACTAGGTATTTTTCCATTATTTTCTAGTAGTAAGGCATCGCCAATATCGGTAGGAAATAAATCTAGCAAGTGTATTTTTCCTTTAATCTTAATCGTTACATTAGAGGAGGCACTGCGTGTCATTGGCACTAAAAATTGCACATCCTTTCTTTTTGAATACTCGTGTAGCCATTCCTCCGTAAATTCATTTTCTTCCTCTAATACTGATGGCGTGATTTCTCTATTAACCGGGTCTTGCACAAGTGATGTTGTCCAGTAATCGATCAATCCGTATTTCAAACCAAGTAGTATTAACAAGGGTGCAATAATGGAAGCAATTGAAATAACCAAAATGCTATTAAGCATCCACTCATGTCTTATTTCAGACAAAGATAAAGATAAAATGGGTGCATTTGATTTTTTAGGCACTGACTTCATCTTTAATCGCCTTATGTCTAACTTCTACACAATTTGAAACGACTTTATGTTCTCCTTCTCTTTGTACTTGAAGCTGGTATAAGCTATCAGCATATTTTTTTACCAAGAGTAAATCATGAGTCACCATAATGATCGTTGTATTGTTTTTTTTGGCAATAGACTTCATTCGTTTTACCATTATTTCAGCTCGCTCCGAGTCCACTGCTGCTGTTGGTTCATCGGCAAGAACCAGATTTGGTTCATGAGCCAAGGCTCTTAATACGGCAACTCTTTGTCTTTGTCCTCCTGATAAATGCTGTGGTTTTTTTCTGAAAATATCTGCAATATCCAGTTCCTTTGCTAAAAGTGTTACCTTTGACCTGTTTATTTTTTTGCCCTTTATGCGAAAGGGTAAAAGAATATTCTGTTCTATCGTAAGAAAAGGCAGTAGGCCTCCTGTTTGCAGAACATATCCCAAATAAAAACCACGTATGCTCGATAAGTTTCTGAAATCCTTGTCACGCCAGCTTTTAGCGATATCCTGTTTATTACCTTGATCAAAACAGAGCTCAAAACTTTCTACCTTTCCTGGGGATAAAACCAAAGCTAGAATATCCAGTAAGGTACTTTTTCCTGAACCACTTGTGCCTACCAATCCAATAAATTCTCCTTGCTTTATTTCAAGGTTATCTACGCGAAGTTCAAAACTACTATCACCATGACTCCTAAGCTTTGACAGCTTTTTTATATTAATAACCTTGTGCTTAAAATACATTGGGTAAGCACTCTTATTAGGGTAACAAGTCAAGAGGCAAGGCACACCACTCTTCAGCATTAGGATCATCTGAAAGGGTCATCCATTCACTTGCATCTTCACTGATTCTTTGGTACTCAGTAATTTTTGCTTTTAAATCGGCTTCAAACATGGCTCGATCACTTGAGCCTTTAGCACCAAAAGTTTCTTTAGATAATGTCAGAATATAACTTTGATATGGCAAGTCATTAATAAAGGCAGGTAACAGCCCGACATCGGCAATTTTGGTAATATTCTTGCTTCCTTTTGATATTCCACTTGAAGCTTCCTGCAAGCTGGTGAAGAATTTTTCAGTTGTTTCATTTCCTGCATTATATTTTTCTTCGATTGTTTTTAGGGCGTCATGCAGCTTGCTTAATTGACTTTTACTTATCAGAACTCTTGTTTCCAAAGTTGTTAGGTCAGGGTTGGTTGGGTCACGGTCAAATACCCACCCTGTAATATCAGTTGGCGGTGTTCCGCCACCAACAAATTCGACTAAAAGAGCTGCCATCATTTTGTCAATTTTTTCCTGGTTAGGATTAGCAGATTTGACCTTGCCGGCAATACTTTCTGTCGCTCGTTCGCGCCCGCTTTTACCAAGAAACTCTGGTACTCTAGTTTTTATTTCATTTACAACTTTACTAAAAGCACCAATTTGTCCGCGTTCAAAAGGTATTGGGAAGTATGTAACTGTACCTTGCTCTTTATTAATCGTTGCTAATGTCTCAAACTGTTGCTTTGCAACAGGGTGATCACTTTTAAATTTAGGGTCCTGGATGTGTAATGCGATAATCTTGATGTTTCTTTGGTCAATTACACCATCTTTTAATGTGGATGCAGTTGCATCTATTGTGCTTTTTTTGCCAGCAATGTGCGAACTGGCATCTCCGATTAATACAATAATATGTATAGCATCATCTCTCCAGTTGGAGTTAATTGCCGCTTCCTGAACGCCTGCGAAAACTTCTTCCTGAAAATCATCGCTATCAGATTCAGCCTGTCTTACATCATTTTGTATAATTGTTGTTAACTGGCTTGCATTTACCATATCAGGTGTGAAATTTTTAACGGTGAATTGCATCTCTGGAATCTTGTTAACATCATCCCGATAACCAACCAGTCCTAGCATTAAATCATCTACATCCTTTGAAAAAACATCTGCAAGTGAACTTATCGCTTTTTTTGTTTCTTCAATAAATGGCTTCATACTTCTTGTTAAATCCATAACAAAGACAACATCTGCCTTAATCCAGGAACCTTCTTTGAGTACAGATTTTTTTAGTGAGTCATCCTGAAATGATTTATTAGTAAGAATTGTTTTATTTGAATCATCAGAGCGTTGTCCAGGAAGCTGGGTAGCTAACTGTAAAAAAAGTGCGTCATTATCATTAATTGTTGTTTTTTTAAAGGAGATAATGGGATAAATATAATGCTCTTTCTTAAAGTCAATATAAGCTTCTGGCTCTTTTGATATAATGTTTTCTACCTGTTTCTTGTTGGCTATATCCGCGTACACTTTTTCTGCTGATTCTGGGTCGTCTTCAGCATTTTCAATAAAGGTTTCTAGTGCATCTAACTGATTAAACATTAAAACAGATTTTCGTTTAGTTTCCTCACTACCATCAAGCCCTTCATCTTTGGATGTGTATATTACAACTAAAGGTTGTCGCCATTGCATGACATCTGAAGCTCTCATCCAGCCATCTGCATTTCTAATAGTTTTACCAACCTGATACCAGCCATCCATTTCGCCAGTTTCAGTCATCGACATATCTTTGATTTTAAAAGCAAACAGGGGGGAAAATGCTTTCACGTTATTATCCAGAATAGCATCCTTGGCAACGACTGTGACTGTATCTTTATAAATATTGGAGAAAGGTTTTGGTAAAACCCTCAAAGGAAGATTAGTACCTTCTTCACGACAAACTGAACCATCATCAGGACAATGTATGGCAGAGCTATCAGCCCACGCAACTTCAAGCAGAATAAAACCAATAAAACAAGAAAATACAACGTTAATTAAATGTTTCATTTTTCTTTACCTAAACCATATATTTGTCCGATGCAATTAAATTACTCTTATTAATTTTTGTTGTATATGAGTAGAACTACTCATTTTTTTAGTTAATGGCTACTTTTATGAGTTCCATGAGTACTTTCACAGTCTTATACTGTCTCGTTAACTATAAAAAGAAGAGTCTGATTCCAAATTTTGATAAAATTGCTTTACCACAAGTGATTGAATCAAAAGGAA
>JAUTBZ010169536.1:0-10429 GCA_032361785.1 Lepetodrilus galriftensis | reverse complement strand
AGTAGTAGTAGTAGTAGTAGTAGTAGTAGTAGTAGTAGTAGTAGTAGTAGTAGTAGTAGTAGTAGTAGTACTAGTAGCTAATTCGTTAATAATACATATTTCACATAAATGGCTAGATGTATGTTCATCTCTCGTCCGATTGCGTTCAGTCATACCGTATACGTACGTTTATTATTAGTATTTGTTTTCAATATGCTCAAACCAATGTTTTCAAATTTTGACGGGAGTGTCTGTATGTATTTTATGTTAAATTTGATGACCTCCCGGTATCTCGTATTTCAATTATTATGACTGCGTATCGTGTCGTGGTCATTTTGCTTGGGTGTAAACGTACATAGCAAGCGATAATTAGCCGCTGGAATGTTAATTAGATTGTACTGTGTCCATGGCTACCAACATAGGATAAAACAAGCTAGGGTCATATTACGGCACTGTAGTTATTTGTGTGTGCCTGAGTTCGATCATGTGCAAGCAGACATCGCCAATGTATTATCTGAAGCTCGCGGGCTGTATGTGTGCGATGTGTAGAATTATGTATACATATATATATATATATATATATATATATGTATATGCAAAATACTGAGAATAGTATGGCATGTGTATATTGTGCATATGTACACACTAGCGTACATATCATGGGATTAGGCGGTACAGATTAGTCAATGCATACAAATCAGCAACGAAGTATCTTATGATGATGCAATTAATTGGCCCCAAACATTGTTATGTAGTGAGTTTCAATGTCCAAATCTTGCCTCTATAAAATCTGTTTTATTATGTAGTAATGTTCATACCCAAAGACTTAAAAGTTAAATAGTAGGTTTATGGGCAGGAGAGCATATTTAGCTATGCCTTAGTAAATAACAATTAATACGTAGGCTATGATAAGTAAACATGGGAGTTGACAGGACTTCATATACATAGATGGCTATAAATATATATTTAATAAATATAAATAAGATTAGTCTGAAACAGGTGCAGACAGGGCTATAGCAAGTAATGTTAGATTGACAGCTATGACACAACATCGTGAGATTAGTTGCTAATATTAACTGAGCTTAATTTAAAGTCTTCCTTGAAACAAGGAGTATAATCCTGTGATTGTAAAATAACTAGGTATAATCCTGTGTTTCGAAGATGAATAGAAAGTAGTTTTGTTTTCTAAAAACATCTGCTTGTGTGTTACTACAGCCTCTCTGGAGTACAAGACATATTTACATTAATTAATGTTATCAAGATTATCTTTGAAAAACATTCATATATTAATTGATTTGATATCTAGTTTATAGTTTTACTGAATAACGGACAATCGTAGTTGTACTTATATAGAAGTTGCGGTGCACTCCTGATGCTATCGGTATTAAACTGCCGAAACGTAGCGTATTTGTTTAATCTAGATGTGTTGCTAATTTAATATAAAGTATTTTTATTTTGTTTAAAACATTAGCTTGTTCATTACATAATCTCATTAAAAATCAAATACGAAATTGATGCTCAGATATTTGGACTTACGTTTACATTTATAAGAAATTCAATATGTTTAAGGGGCACCGTTTAAGGAATGAACCGAAATTTGATTTTAATTAAATTGTTCGTTGTTATAATTTTTCGGGTACAATCAATATTTTATAACGGATTTGATAGAAAGTGTTGTTTGATCACATTCGTTTGTTTCGTTAGTACACATTCATGAGTGTGTAATAGTAACTGTTCTTGGAATATGATCTCAAGAAATCATCCTGGGTATCGTTTCTCGAGGCTCTCATATCTACCACGAGACCATAAGGACTCTCGTAGCCATCTCTTAATACATGGGAATCGTGCAGTTACGAGAGCGCTACGGTCCCATGGTGGATATGGGAGCTTCGAGAAACGATACCCAGAATTTAACTAAACATTTCTACTGGGAGATGGTTACGATTTCGCTATCTACAGGTGGCTATAATGTGTATTCTAATCACGGGGGACTAATCAAGAAATCTCAGCTTGAAATACCGCAGAACTGACTATATTAACGCAAGCACGCGAACCTTGAGGGCTCAAGCACAAGTTGTCACGAACGTGTTGGCTTTTATCTATATACATGTATTAGAAAACGTACAATAGAGTAGGACCTATTCGTTATTTGAGATATGTATTTGTTTGTGCGATGAAATCCAGGTGCATGACCTGTTTATTAATTTTGAATATACATATCCTGAAGATTAAAAACTATAATACATAATATTAACTTTAATTTTAAATAGATTCTGAAGATTAAAAACTATAGTAGCTAATATTAACTTTAATTTTGAATAGATTCTGAAGATTAAAATCGCCATTACTTAATAACTTTGATATTTACGGTATCTAATAAACTTTTCATATCCATCAACAAACATTGTTTTGAAAACTAAATAACTGTAATATACAATCAGTCTTTTTTTATCATGTTAGTATACGCACTGTATATTCGAATTATTATTATATACTACTTTTCAAGGAACTGAAAAACGTTAGGCTGCGGCAAAGAGTTACTGGCACGTTTGGATTACGTGATTATGTGGTAGAGTGCACGGCTTATCCTCAACTTTGGACAGACATCATGAAGTTTATATTCTTACGTGAATGACATTGTGAAATTAGGCTAACCTTCTTTCTGATGACTTCCTGAAATATACATACCAGTGACATCCTCTATGTATTACGAAAAGATAATCTGCTATGTATGTCAAATACCTATATTAATTGATTCATTTAGTATCGCGAGACATATTGGACTCAATATTAGATTGACACCATGACGAACTGATGAAAGTGGCTGCTTGTTGACAGGTGTCTATCTCTTGACTTGTCACGTGGTACCTGATGCATTCGAGGGAAGCAACTCTCTCCACCGCTAATACTTCGTGAACACACCTAAAAAAAAAGAGATAATGTCTCGCATTTAATCTCACGACTCGATGATTGTAAGGTCATCACAATCGTTGAACATTTGACTTCGGTTTAGCCAGATGTGATTTAACTTGCTCGCGTTGACTGTCTGTTTGAAAAGGAATTGTCCATGCTTTACCGTGCATTGTCGTGTATAGTTATTGTTATGGGTTTCAATAGAATGGTTTTATTCAAGGAGCAATGCATTAGTCTAGCGTAACGTATTATTACCCACGATGGAAAATATGTTCACGTTATATCTCATTGTAGGAAATCATATGCTTTTTTTTATTTCTGCAACAGTGCATGTGATCTTCGTACGATTCATTGAAAATTGACGATGTAAGTAAAAGTGAAAATCGATGCTGTGGCAGATAGTGAATGGAATACTAGTAGGTCATGTATTTCATATGCATGTACTTAGTATAGAAGAATGTTCATTGAAGCATAATTGGCTTGTAAATCAATGAATTGGTTGGTTGTTGGCTGTCTTGGTGTTTAATAATTATATTGTTATTGGATTGGTTGCTGGTTATGAATTGAGATCTAGCGCTGCTTTAATAAAGAAGAAGAAGAATATAGTACAAGCGTCTCTTTCTTTCTCTCTCTCTTTCTCTCATATCATGACTTGCAAACTGGTGAGAAGTCGTTATTCAGTTAATAATTAACAAGCAAGATGAATAGCTAATTGACAAGTAAGGATATCGAACCTCCAGGATGCGACAAGTGTGAGAAGTGAGAAGTACCAGTACTGCACGCGTTTAAGAGTGTTTCGACATTCTGCCCAAATATAGCTAGAAATGTGAGGAAGACCCCACTTAGACGAGGAAATCTACACTGTAGACTCGAGCAAACCCGCGACGTGACCTTAGGATATCCTTTTAATAATTGAGGAAATTTGAATCCAGATCTTGTAATAATTGTTTAAAAATTGGAACAGCTGTGACCTAGTTCAATGTTAATATTAACCATTATGTCAATTTCATTTGGGTTTAAATACTGTATGTGGGAGTCTTTATGTACTTGTATGTCGTGGGTCTCGATGTATGTCTATATGTCTATGTCAACTTCGTTTAGGTCTATACGAATGAATTCTTATTTACCGCTGTACGTGAATGTATATGTGGGTGTCGGTTTGCATGTATACGTATATATATCAACATATCTGTGTTTAGACTACAACACATCTCTGATATATGGATAGAATTTCTTTTCAATTGAGTCCCATTTAAAAAGAAAAATCCTAGTTGTTTACAAGCATCTTATGTTTATAACGTCCACTTCCGTATATACATAAGTAAAGTCCGTCACACTGACGTCTACCAAATAGTACTACCTGAGTCACGTGACCTCAGGTGTTGACTGGTTTTGCAATAACACACCCATGAACACCTGTAGTGATCATCAGAGCGTTACCAGTTCACCTGTGTTTGCCACACCTGACGTGATGGCTCAATTAATTAAATGTACAGTGGCTTCACCACCTGAGAATACATGACACAGAATAAAACTATACAATAAAACCGGACGGGGTCGCAAGTAGAGGTTTGCATGGTGAGAAAACGCGATATATAGCGGACAGTCGTGTACAATAGACCCAATAATATTATAGTGTTGCCAGTTAAAGTTGGAATTTAACAATTGTATCTCTAATATAAGTATGTAATAATATCTGGAAGTGTGTTTTACCAAAGTGGCCAATGTATCATTTCTCGGAATGTACAGTGAGCAAATTCGTCGTGCAGCTGAACATAACACAAGGACACAATTTTAGATTTCGACTTTTTTTTGTATTAAAAATATCAAATTTCAACGCATATACATATCTCAACAATAACAATTAACAGCAAACAGTAGGATATATATCTCTTATAAGTCATAAAAAGTGTTCAATATCTTCCATCCCCAGACACAGCAGGGGGAATCATAGTAATCTCGTGTGATCTTTAGCACTCGATGTGATGATGTTTCAGTGTCGTTTCGAACATGTCCATGCGGAGAGCCACTGGTCACTTGAATGGCAGTTTCGGCCAGTAGATGTCAAAGTCCAATGCACACTTTCGTCACGAAAATAGTTCACAGCGTGACAACATTAGCTGTCCGAGCCAGTCACAGTATAGCAGCACATGTCGCCCTCATTTCCGCTTTCCTTTTCGGGGGGGACAAGACGCGAGGTGGGTGGGGGGCGTGTCACAGTGTATGTGTTTTGCACGTGTATGTTTTCTTCCGTCCATCAACTAGTCCTCGGGTCCGTGCGGAATGCTAACTGGACAACATGTCGACAGAGATCATCTTCGATTAGCTGGTAATCCTTGATGAATCCGTGTGACTGCTGAAAAATCAAAAATATGAAATAAATTAAATGTTCCATAATAAAACATTAATTCATAGAAAGGTACTTTCATTACATGTTTTAAAATAAATGTATATTTCCTACTTATATATCTACTGGATTCTCAATAATGATAATAAACTATACACAAGAACCCAACTATAAATAATTATACATATGTACCACAGTAGTAATCCCCATCAGTAGTATTGGAATACATTCTGGATATTGTTATCACAGACCAAGTTAACTGAACATAATTCTAGCTCGCAATGGGAGTATAAATTGTGCTATTATCACAAGAGTAACTTAATCTGGTTATAATCTGTCTAGTTAACGCTGGTAGCCCCCCCTCCTCTTTTCCCCAAACCCCCCATCGCACCTGTTTCCTCTAGCTATAGACTACCAGCGAGGCTCTGGCGCCAGTCTGTCGCCATATCGGCGTGCCAAATATTCCAACCATTTCGCACAACCACATCAGACGCAGCTGGGCCGATGTTGGCGAGAACCGGCTTTGTTTTAGTTTAAAACCCCAAATGCGCATTAATAAGAGAAGTTCTCCTCTCTCGTTATCTCTCTGTGCTGGTACCTACCATTTGAATTTGTCCATTTTGTTTTCCCAGATGACCGGTGTCCGGTTTATTTTGATGGCGGTCTCAGTTCACAGAATCCCGTCGAGTTGATGTGCAGACCAGGCTGAAAACGAGGCAAAAATCTATAAGATGCCAGATATCAACATAAAATAATAATGAAGCACGACTAGAGGCCATTTTCTTTCGCAGATTTCCATTCCAATAGCCCTTATTTGTCATTGCGAGTTCATATTCGTGAATGAATATACGTCTTAAATGCTAGTAGGACCTGGAATAAGTAGTAACGTAGAATACTCGAATAGTTCCAAGTGATATATCGAGAGATTGGACATATAGTCATTTTTTTCCATATATTAAATAAATTAATAAAGAACGGAATATATACCATACACATCTAGCAATAACCGAGTTAATATGAAACATGTAAACACATACATGCGTTATTAATAATAACAATAAACATAATCTTAAGTTAATGCAATTCATATAGTACTGAATGCCCCATACAGTCGATGGTAGTTAAAATTACATCACATTGCGGTCTATCATATGATGGAATGGCAAAGTAATGATCGATACGATACATGTAAAATCAGCAGCAAACGGTCAAGTGTATAAACAATACATACCTCTAGAGTATTGAGGTCAGACTTCTCGGCCAGGGGGGACCGGCAGACGGATGATAGGGGTGGGGGAATGGATCCCATGGCAGGATGTCTATCCAGTGTGATCTCCAAGTCCAGGATGTAGTCTATAACATGCTGCAGCAGCGCGACCTTGGAGATCCGCTTGTTCTGGGGGACCGATGGCACCAGTTCCTTCAGCTTGTGGAAGCAAGCAGACATCTCGGAATTATCCTCGATCTTGGGTTTGCTGATCTTGAACTCCTTCATGCCGAAGTCGGAAGAACGAACACAAGCATCAACAACAGCCTTCATGATGACGATGTATAGTAGTGGTAAGTAAACGTATGAGGAGATAAACACACGAGGTGGATCTCAAGAGGAAGTTAGAGGTGGTTGTAATGTACGACTGGTTGGGAAGAGCTCCTGTGAGTATGTGAGAGAGATTGGCAGCTCACAAGACTTTATACCCACCAGCCGTGAATTCAACTCTTCCTTGTCCCGGTCGCAGCCGTGAAGCTCCGCCCAGCCAAGCCGACCAATTAGGCGTGAGTAGATTGTGAAGTAATAGCTTAGGCAACCTCCAGCCAATCAGAATGTTTCTACTGTGTTAGCTTACATATCCAAGCCACGCCTCCTGTGGATTTTTTCCCAGGCTCTGTTATGAACATTTCGGTGTAGTTTTGGTCTTATAAATACATTTTTAGGTGATGTTGCGTTTAAAATGACTTTTTGGATCGATGCTTTGAGAGTTGGAGAATTTAAAAATGGTCCCATCCCAAATTGATGCAGCTGGGCCGAATTTTTCAGCCGACATTTCTCAAGCCGGTGTGGCAGGTGATTAATAGTTGAACAGTCTACAATCAGTTGCGACGAAGCGAGACAGACTGGCGCCAGTGGTGTGACGTCACCCATTCACCATGTGTATATTTGCTATCGTAGTCGGCGCCAGGCAGGCGGTCGCTACAGCTACCACGCTGTCAATCAACACAGACATCAAAGGAGCCGCCCTCCCTTGGCTGATAAATTGCATTAAAATCCGTCACCTTCGCCCTGTAGACGGTTCACAGTCGCACACCTGCAAATCTGCATATATTCATGTGTGCTTTCGAGGGCCTTACTCTAGACAAGCGGCGCCGAACTGCTGCGAAGATTAACAAAAATAAATAAGTGTTGTGATGTGGTATTCGATGGCTGGCGTTGTCCAGATAGAGCGCGGTATGTGACACTAAATATCGCTGGACAGCTGGGGGCCCTCGGTATTAGACGAGCTATGTTTAATCAGAAAGCATGTCTCTTAACAGTAAAGAAACAATAGACTCCATGAACCAGGACCGCTATGTGCCACTTCCACTAGTATAAACGGTGACAGCGAGTCTTCAGTGGACTGATTTTTCAAAGATAGAAAAGAAAGAAAAAATGTTCATTACTTGCGATCTTCAAAGAAAAATATTTATCACCTTAAATATTGAAAATTAATAATTACTCTATAAATAAAATATCTTAAAAGTATTATTTTTAAATGTAAAAATAAATGTTAAAAAAAATAAAAAATTGATGCTACAAATTAAATCAAGGAGGTTCTTTGAGGCAGAAATCAGATGTCTCGAATTTCGTGCATTCAATCATTAATTTCCTGCTGATAGCACAAAGTGACACGTGTAAAGTTTGACAGATGCTAATAAGACCCACTATTCATGTATATTTTTGCGAGTGGGCTGTTGTTGGATCATTCTTTATCTTCCGTCTGTATCTTCCACTTGTTTGTGTAAGTCGCCATGTGAGGGGTGTACGATAACACGCGAGCTCCGGGGTGGCGACGGAGTTATCGGTCCTGGCTCCAAACTCGCGTGAGACTCAACAAATTCTGGCATCAGATCCTACTGGATGAGTATTCAATGTCAAGACTTGCACAAGCGATAAGCGAATACACGTATCCCAGTGTTTGCGCCCGAGACATGGGGTCTATTTCGCACCTGTCTCCGGCTGTTTAACTGGAAATGGCACAGAACTAATTTCGTTAAAGTTCACTGTCTTCTGATGTGGAAATTAAATCGGGTATCCACCTTGGGATGAATGCAATGCCATGGCTCCAGAGCAGACGTCAAACTTACAAAATGATATTAATCCACGAGTGTCTCTTTGGGATATCCAGCAATAATCCGAATGCAATGTTAAATCGTGTTTCCAGGTTAGCAGCAATCCAGTTTGTTTCCTTTTTGGTGTTTAGGCTATTCCAGACGAGAATAATGTAATAACAAATATAACAGATTTCTCCATAAGGCTGTTAGTATTTCTTTCTTTCATTCTCCACAACGTGCACATGCAATAATTTTGTGGGCACCCCAAAAAACATTTTGCATGCGCTGATTAATCTTTTTTTAAGGGCGTTTTCTCACTGTCCCAACAGATGCAACTTTGATTGGTTTTTGTAGTTTAGTATCACATGCTGTCGCTTTTGAGCTTATAGCAGATGGACGGTTCTGGGAGGGATGCGAAGAAAATTAGTCGATTCCCAAACGGTTTGGAGTTAGGCACAGGTGCTCGTCCATCTGGGGGAAGAACAAAGACTCATAGCACGGCAGCTGAGATGGTTAAACCTTCAGCCGTTTCCCACACGGTCATGACTACTCCAAATCCGAGGTACCAAGGTCCGACATGCCGTTCCGGCTATCCGAAAGTCCGAATGCTCGTGCGTTTCCCCGTACATGTCCGGATTTTTACGTATATTTTTCTTTGTATATTAAGAGCGAAGGAAATATGGCTTCCGAAGCCAAACCGGTCGCGTGGCAAAGTGTGGGCAAACCGCGCGGCGCGTGCACTATGTATAGAATATCTGGCCCCAGAGGTACGACGGGACGTGGGTCTATTGTTAAGCCTGATAACTTGATTACGGTGAATAAACACGGGCGCGTGGCCGCTGCGATCAATGCGCTACTACAGCCAATCGGAAGCCGCTACGTCACGCAGCTAGGTATCCGTATTCGGTTAATTTTAGCTCACTGGCTTTACTTGTCATTTGTTACCATGTCCCTATTCAAACAAAGTGAGCGATGCTTTTCTACTATTACTGAACTGACTTTACTATGGGATGAGATTGTATGTGCTTAGCTGTATAGGCTATTTATTGAAATATTTGATTGACAGAAACATATATTATGATCCCAATTTAGAAAATTAAAAAGTGAATAACTAAAAGATTTTGTATTTATTATACCATTTTTAATTTTGTATACTCTATGTAGATCTGTAATATGAATACTATAACCTAAATCAGTTTAGATGATGGGCAAAGACTAAAGTAACTTATATTTCGAACAATGGAATGGTGTCGCAGATCGTCTTCTCATTGAATAGTCGTATTCAATATGTCCGCCATTAAATTACAATTTCGCATGTTTCGATTTCTGGGTACTCCCTTTCATATAAATATACCAATCAATATTATTGCTGTCCAAATCGCTTATAATACTAATTACGTTTTATTCGAACCAACGAATAATTATATTGTTTCGTAGTTTTTCTACTGAAATTGCATCAAAGTATAACATTGATAACATTCTGCATATACATGCAAGTTTTCATTTCACAATACAGTTTGTAATTCATGACCACTGTTTAAATGCGTTAGTAACAACCAAGAAATAGTCACTTTATTATTATTATTTATTAAGTTATTGTTATCTTAGTTTCTTTTTGCTTTTCACATATCCGATGTAAACTAACGGATTCTTCTTCTTTTCATCCTTCTATCTTCTTCTTTTCATCCTTCTATCTTCTTCTTTTCATCCTTCTATCTTCTTATTTTCATCCTTCTATCTTCTTCTTTTCATCCTTCTATCTTCTTCTTTTCATCCTTCTATCTTCTTCTATCTTCTTCTATCTTCTTCTATCTTCTTCTATCTTCTTCTATCTTCTTCTATCTTCTTCTTTCTTCTTCTTTCTTCTTTCTTTCTTCTTTCTTA
>JAUTBZ010169525.1:0-10429 GCA_032361785.1 Lepetodrilus galriftensis | reverse complement strand
CACACCGACGTGTAAATAATGAACCGGGGTGTACGGGCTGATACAAGACGGCAACTGACCAATGAAATTGCTAGAATATATCCTGAATAATGATAAAGTTTCATACATCGAGGTTGTACACACCAAAATTAATTCTTTGTTTATAACTATTTAATGTATTCAATTATCTTATGTATACGTAATTAATATTGGACAAATGTAACCATACGTGTTTGTGTACATGCGTATTGATTGTGTACAGTGGTATCAATATATTCAGCATAATGTACATTAACAACAATTGATTTCAATATTCAGTTTGATTTAAGTTTAGATTTCAAATGTCAAGTTAATGTACTTGGCATACAGAATATATATAAATCATAATATTTATAATACCAACATAAATAAAACCAGACAGTGACAGGGGACACTCATGTTGAATATTATTAATGGTAATGGAAAATAATCTGTGAGGTATTCTTTCATATATTGATTGAGGCCTCATCACTCTTGAAGCGTCTTCGCCCACCATAAACTTCAGTATTGTTCTGAGTGTCATTAGTATTGTAACGACTGCCATTGTTATTGTGATGAAGATTTGTCAGAAAAATGACAAGAAAGATGTATATTTCCCAGACTATCAAGTCGAAATCTAATTACTTGAAATATTCGTTGCAATGTTTTGAAATGTCTTCATCGAGGACTGCCTGCGATGTATCCTATCATCATGTCATCACGGAGTCTCTGTACATCTCTGGTATGGTACACTGCGCGTGTGAGGTCATCACTGACACACTACAGCCCGCGTGTGGGGCTTCCATCAGTAGTGGATGAGGCGGTACGTGCATTATTAAGGGTTATCAAGTACTTGGGCAGATTAGTATCAAGTACTTGGGCAGATTAGTATCAGAATATATACAGAAGCTTTGAAGATGCTTGAATTGTTTATCCATGCGAGTAATCATTGGTTATTGGCACCGATCTAGTATTACTATCAGCTGCTCTACATACCACTCAATGGGGACATCCTTATCTGCCAAATAGATATACCTGCTCTGTACCGTACGACCAGATGACCTCAAACCAGCATTAATGTCCTTACGTCACGAAGGCCACACTGGACAGAACAAATATGCTTCTAACAAATGATGAAAACTGATTGCTGATAGCTTCCAATTTAATCAATATCTATATTTTCGAACGTTCCCACATTTACAAGTTCCTTGTTTTGGATGACCAATTTGCATTCGTGAGCTGTGATCTTGGCTTGTTTCCCATTGAGCTCATGTCCTAGATGTAGAGCCAAACATCGTAATCCCGGTCACGAGATTACGAAAAGTTGATAGGACTATTTCGTGCTAAACTCAAAGTTTTGTTCACAAATACCCATATAAAAGTTTTACTTGAGCATGAAATCGCACTCAAAAAGTTTCTAAATCTCGGTGTATAGTATTCGAATCAAATTGAAATAATTACCATGAATAATAATAAAACTGTCCCGGAATGTAATAAGAACATGAGCGGAGTTGTAATACCAGACCAAGCAGGCCACAGACCATCTAGGAGAGGACTGTAATAACAACATGAGAATAGTTGTAATACCAGACCAAGCAGGCCACAGACCATCTAGGAGAGGAATGTAGTCTGAACCAGGAAATGAACTAGCGAGAGACATGGTGTAACCTCGAGTAGTTCTTTGGCGTAGATATCCTTCCCCACCCCAACAATGAATGTGCCATCAACAACATGGGCCGATGACATGCATGTAGTTCTTGAAAATGAGCGTATCCATCCTGCCACTTGATAACCCTGTAGACGCTACATGTTCACTATACGTGCTGTAGACGCTACTGTAGACGCTACATGTTGACTATACGTGCTGTAGACGCTACTGTAGACGCCACTGTAGACGCTACATGTTCACTATACGTGCTGTAGACGCTACTGTAGACGCTACATGTTCACTATGATTAAACAATTGCTTTATTCTCATGTATACATTAATTTTAATTATCATTCGTTTAAAGAAAACAGCAAATTCAAAAATGTATCACTCGTAGTACATGTACAGCTTAGTAGTTAATTAATATCAAATTTCAGTAGAGAATAACTATAAGCTGTCCTGTGTGCTACACGTTATCTTTCACAGGTGAATTTCCTTTCTGGCTGTCTTCTTCTTCTTCTTCTAGGTCTTACCCCGATTGGATTCTCCTTTAGGATAGCATTCCTCAATCGTATCGCAATGTCAATGACCTAAGCCTACTAACGTATTAATGAATACAATGTAAGCCGTACCAGTAGAATGCACAGGACTCTAGTTGTTCCGCCTTGTCAGTTTCAGAGGTTTGGAACATGACTCAGGCAGCCTTTCAAACGGAAGTTGGATGTCAAAATATGCCAGGGTACCTAATTTGGGTGAGGCTGATACTATTTATGACAACTAATACTGGTTCCGAGTTAAGCATAGAATGACGTCATTGCGAAATAGGCTAAGACTTAAGCCACTACTTTGACATGCGACACAATAACTCAGCGATGCGGAACAGAATGAAGAAGAAGAAGAGAAGAAGACATTTATTTGTCTAGTGAAATTCGTGATGCAAGTGAGATGTTGGTTATTTCTGTCGCAAAGCTTCCAGCACTAAGCAGATATAGAATTGTGTGGGTGTGGGTGTGGGTGTGGGTGTTCTGTCTGTACTTTCTTTCTGTCCGATGCATGCGCAGTTACACCGCGGTGTTGATCCTTGTAACTGCGCATGTATCGGACAGAAAGTACAGACAGAACAGTTAGAAAGGAGCAGCCCCCTGTCCAGAACGTGCGTCCAACAATGTTAATGGAACACGACCTAAACAACTATTAACATCAATCACATGAATACGACATACATACTACATACATACGACATACATACGACATACATACTACATACATACTACATACATACTACATAGATGTTGTGTACACAGTATCCAGATACTCATAATACATAATTATCTAATAATCGCAATAAATATGGCCACTGAAGTAATAAGCTACACTTACATCTCACTCATTTAACCTTTCTTTCATTAATTCATTCATGCTGCAATAGATAACTGTGTTCGTTACGTTTGAAACCCTTTAAATACGATGGGGCTCCCTCCGTTAGGTTACATCGACATGGGGTCTACATGGACCCCAGTTATGCGGACCCCAGCTTAAACATTACATATATATTTGCTTAGAAGTGTTTTTATTATATTTAGAAAATAATTGTAAATAAAAGTAAATACCCATCAGTTTATCTAACTTCAATATAATTTAAGAAAGTGTAGATAATATGCAGTGCCATTTATAATAGTTTATTAATACTTTATTAATGCCATTTATAATAGTTTATTTATTAATGCCATTTATAATAGTTTATTTATTAATGCCATTTATTAATAGTTTAACTATATATATTTCAATGTTTACACATTAAAACATTCGTGTAGCCCCCATATAAACTTGTATATAATTGTTCTAATGAAAACAAACTTAGAACGTTTTTTGTTCTCCATTTTCAAAAGTTATATATGTATTAATTTACAGTATCGTAATAAAACGCATAGTTTGCATTAAATCGAAATACATTGTATATTATAATTATGCAAAATCAATTCAACAGTGCTATATATTGTTCACAGTGTACTTTATAATTGATACACTATTAATAATAATTACTAATACAGTTTTGTTATATTGGGAAAGGGGATCAGTATGAATCACACTGGTGGGCTGGGGATATCTACGTTCTATGCAGCATATCGTCATTAAATAAAATATTGGTCTCAAATAACGTATGTACGTCTTCTGGACTGACTTGAGTATACACAGAGTAAGAAACAAGAAAGCTGGTGTTTACTTAATTCATAGGAGGAGCCCTCACCACATCGGGTCCATACTGACCACGCTCCGTCGTACTGGAGTCAACAAATATCCTAGATACATAGCTAAACTTTCAAAGTGCGGAATATATGGTGAACAAACTGTCCATTGATGACTGGAGACATGTACTGTCCAAATCTACTGGAGGAACTAAAGAGCATTTGTTCATTTATTAGTATTCATACTTCCATGTGCAATACATCTTATTAATGTCACTTTTACCAGTCGTTGAAAAACCTGCACATGTATTCCCGTCAGAGCGATGAGTTACTCACCTGTTGGGTATCTGTGGAGGTGGTAGTCAAGATGTTTGGACTTGTCTGGCATTGTTGTCGTTGTATATGCTAACAGATAAGATGACAGAACATCATCAATTAATGTCAAACTTAAAGTATGTATCCACAGGTAGCTTCCGATAAGCAACGGATTTAAAGTGTCAACGTGGACAATGGTGCAAGCATGGTTATGTTAGCAGAGGAAAGCACAGTGACAGAGAGGTCTGTGTAAACTGCCCCACACCTCCAGTAGCAGTCCAAGAGAGATAGAGGCACGCTGTCCCACACTGTCCCTGGAAGCAGTCCAAGAGAGAGTTACGCTGTCCCACACTGTCCCTGGTAGCAGTCCAAGAGAGAGTTACGCTGTCCCAAACTGTCGCTGGTAGCAGCCCAAGTAAGAATCACGCTGTTCCACACTGTTACTGGTATCAATGCAAGTAAGAATCACGCTGTCCCACACTGTCCCTGGTAACAGTCCAAGTATGAATCACGCTGTCCCACACTGTCCCTGGTAGCAGTCCAAGTAAGAGTCCCACTATCCCACACTGCCGATGGTAGAAGTCGCAGGTCTTCACGAGTACTCTTCGCTCAATGCCTCTGCAACTATACGTTGCCGAGAAGACTGCTTCCTTCAGCCGCCTGACGACAGACAGCTGCGTCACAGAGTCATCAATTACCTGACCGCCGAGCGCGAGCACCCTAGTGACTAGTGACTAGTGACTAGTGGCTGGTGGCTGGTTGCTGGTGGCACAGTCTGCAGTCGTCAGTGTTCTTCCAGAAATGCAGCGGTCATGATCACAATGGCAGTCGATGTCGCATATTGATTCATCGACCTCAGAATACACATAACTTACATAGACATCAAGGAAGATGTATAGTCTTAGAAGTCGGATTAAGATGTGTATTGTATCACCATCCCCATACTGGTGTGCACGGAAGATATCACTTGTGGGATTTTAAAATGATATTAGGTGATACATAGAATCTCACCATCGGTCTCTGAGGTGTGCTACTGTTACGAGTCTTGCTATTGCATTTGATGTTCAAACACCCTTCGGTCTTACGTGGAACCTTTTTAGAAAGCTGTCAGCTCTTCATGTTAAATGAATACATCTGAGGATGGCACATACTGACATGCATAGTGATTGTGTTACTAAGGATCAGTTATATTAGAGTGGTATAGTGTATGTGTACTACTGGATGGTAGGCTAAGTTATAATCATGTCATCACAAGACATTTTCATATTTACTTTGTTACATCATAGGTCTTCTTTGCATACACCGACAATTTGACAATTTAGTACACATTAAAACAATATTTCAAATATTTATCATTTGAAACGAGCACATTAAGCGTGGCGTGGTAGGAATGCTGTCGTCACTCTGGTTAGTATTGATTTGTGACAAGGAAATCACAATGGACGTCAAGAATAAGTCTGAATCAAAAGTCCTCTTAAAGGTACTTCAACTTCGAGGGTAGAAGAGACAGTCCGTCTTATGCCGATCCCGAAATGAGTTCAATTATCACCGGCTACAGACGAGCCTACAGTAAAGTGCTTCCTGGCATACACGGCTGGTAGATTTGCACTGTGTTATATTGGAAACAATCAGTAGCAACACTACTTTCACAGCAACTTTCACATCAGCTCACGACACAACGCATGCTTTCTAGTTAACCCTCACCCCGCTACCTGGAGCCTTTGAGACTCGGTGTCACATTCAAACTCTGTATGTAAAATAAGGTAGCGGGGTAAGGGTTAATATGCCAGTCTATTTCACAAAACTTGCTTACCTACAGGTTTGGATATTGGATTTGCAGGGGCAAACCGTCCGGTAAATACAGTGAAATAGTCTCTCAAAGATACAGTGGAATAATATGTGGGCGATGCCGGGATATGCTGCACGATATAAGGACAGGGTGATACAGGAACATACTGTCTGTCTGGGTGATAGAGGGGTATACTGTCTGGGTGATACAGGGATATACCATGTACTGCTTAAGCGATTCAATGGTATGCAGTGTTTGAGTCATTCAATGATATGTATAGTGAAACAGGGACATAATGATGGGCGATACATGAACATTATGTAATAAGAAATATACATTAATATTACTTTAAGGCTATTTGTTATTTAGAGGCTTCAATTGTGAAAAAGTGTTGTATTGGTCAGTAAAATACAGAGAGCTGCATTGAATGGTAATTAATGGACACATAGATGACGGTAACCTTGGCTCAAACCCACTGGCTACCAGAGTTGAAGTCCTCGTCACGTGGTTCAGTATTAAGATTACCCCACCACCACAACGATATAAGAATGAGACTGGCCACCAAAGCGACATCAAACAGTGACCAGCCTCCGTCTAATGACTGGTCATTTAACAGATAAAACAGAGATGAGGACTAGGCTTATTGCGAGGGGTACTTAGCACAGAGAAAGCGCTTGCTAATAGCGAGGCTCTCACGATATCAGCTAGCGTAATGGAAGGTAAACTCTGTGGTAATATATGGACTCACTGTGCTAGTATAACAAGAAGTCACGGCCAGTGTTGTTCACGACTTTGTCGCCGGAAGCTGTGTGTCGAGGCTGTTCTCTGCACTGATCACAGATTCAGTTATTGGGCAGAGGCAGTGATGATCATACTGCTTCAATACTGATGGCAATGACGTCAGGGACTGGCATTTAGGCCGCACTGCCTGTGGCAATGCTGTCCCCCTACGATAACACAGAAGGGTGACCATAGAAGCTGGGAGCTCACACCTTTACACGTAATCTGGCGGACGTGGACGTCTACGACAGCGGTTGATGAGGACGTGTGACAGGTGACAGGGTACCGCTGTCTTCAGAACAATCATCAGCGTTAAACTACCACAAAAACACACTCATTATGGAGTTAAAGACAAGACAAAAAGTAGGAACGGCAACAAACGTCAGATGAAATAATCATGATGCAGTCCATATTGCGATCGGTTCATGTGTTGTTGTTTTGTTTTTGCTAAGACGGCAATGCCATATACTCATGTACTTGGCTGTATTGAAAGACCTAGTCGACGACGTCGTATACCGGTATCCTAGTACTGGTGGAGATGGACGCCGCCGCTAGTATGCATAGTACACTTACATGGAACCAATCGACGGCAAAGTGTACCAACTTCATCCCACGGAATAATTACAGATTCAAACATGTCAGATCTATACTGTATTTTGCTCGGCAGTTTAATCATTACATTAACGGCTGTTCGTATATCGTAGGCCAAGGTAATACACTGAGAGTACAGTGAGAGTACGTAGACGGTATTCATAAGATGACCTTATCATATGGCGTCTAACAGTTAATAAGAGAAGCTCATTTCTACATCATGTAAAATACTCCACCTAATACCTAGAGCCTCGTAGAGTCAGAGTGTCTGAAATTCGGTACCTTCACAGACAAACCATCCCACAAAGCGGCCAGTATTATATTATGTCTTACAGAGACTACGTACTATGTGAGCTTCAGCTGGTGCCAATGATGGCGACACAGAACATGGATGACGTCATACCACTGTAAACATGCTAGCTGCAGGTGATGAGAGCATTGCAATTGACAAGCGCACTTAATACCTAATTAGCGAGGAACCGAGTGACGCCGCTCGCTATCGTTACTTTACAGTTATTGAGAATCGATTCAGGAGTCTTTGCTGAAAAATCAGTTGGCAAATTGTTCAAGCTAATTATATTATGACCGAGGACGTTTAGATATACGAGAGAGAAGTTTCAACAAACTGGGTCGTATTGTGCTGTGCATGCCGACTTCGTTATTATTTTATGTCTGAATGCGATAATGGCTTAGGGTTAAGTGAATGTTTTATGTTTATAGAGGTATGAACAGAAAGATCCATGTGAAAACTTTATGAATCTAGTGTGCTTTTAATGAATGATCTTTGCATAATTTAATAGATTATGCACGTTGCTCATTATATAAAGATTACACTATTGTGAGCATAATAGGTACTGTGTATTGTGAAGCTGTCGCCGGATATCATCACAAAGACACCATACACTTAGATGTGTTCCGCCAGTAGCACGACACTGGGCCCCAGACTCTGAGATACACACGCAGTCATGTTCTTGATTGTATTTCATTCGTGGCTGGTTCAACCAACAGGCAATGAACACGATTATCGAATTTGTCACTTCGATTCCTAGTATTCATTCATATCGCTTTTCTTGACTACACTGAAGGATCAGATGGATGTTTCACCAACCAATGCTGCCCCCAATGCAGTCAAATGTCTGCATGTACATGCATAACCACCTATGTAGAGTAATATTGGTTAGACAGTTTTGATTGTGTTTTGTTGTTGCTGTATGTTGCTACCGTCACGTTACTATGCCACCACGTACATATGTAAGCAGAGAACGTTGGCATGTTGCAATAGGTGACAGGAACTATTACCAATGACTGGCTTAATTACAACGCTGCTTAATTAACTTCTGACACTATGGTACGTTGGCACATCATGCATTTATATTGCTTTGCATCACTGTTGAGCAGATCTTCATTTGCTTCCTATAATGTGTGAAGGAGACGCACTACTGAGTATGGATCGCCTACTGGGGATATGGCTGGTATAGGACGTACCTCATGGCGCCGGTAGAGCCAGCGACTGTCGTACTACATGTATCAGAGACGTGTCCACGTGCACATACGGGCACTACTGCGGGTCTTCTGCTGATTCCAATATGCTTATCAGCACTTATCAGCTGCTTCCTTTGAAACCATACAATGGCCCCAATAGATCTAGATGACGTTTTTTATTTGACTTTATGGATTTCTATAATATATATTTCAATAAATTCGTGTGTTTATATAGTAATAATAATAATGACGTTAAAACATGTAAATGTGATATAATGAAGTATTTCGCTGGTCATATCATCTAAGTACATGGATCCTTACATATACTGCTCAATTGTTCATAAATATATTCTGTAGACTACGTTTTGTGGCTCTTGAAATCAGTTTGTATTCGAGGAATCTGTTTCATTGATGCTCGCAAATGCTCTTCAATCTTCGAACATGACTTTTGGTTCACGTTAGTAAGTTATAGCGTTACACATGGTGATTTGTAAATGTCAAGAAAACAGAATGTAGTTTCTTGTATACTTCAAGATGACGGTGTGAGAGATCGTGTATCGTTGCAAATAAGATAACTATTTATGTATCGTTAGCTGTAACATTACCGTACATGTTTACGTCATACCATACATATATATATATACATATAGATGGTTCGCATAATCTATATCAGATAGATTAGGAACACAATATAGATTTCGCGAACAGGTTATATCCGGTGACATGTTTGAGATCGTGTATCTGCTGGTCATGGTCTTTATACATAATTATGTCCTCGATTTGTTCTTTCAATACTCTACCTCTGGTCGTATGTTACAGTGTTACGTAGTATGCTGTAGCCTGTCTCCGGGGAAATCACAGAGAAACACATCCAGTCCATTTATCACATTGTCCTTGACTTCTTGCTTCCATGACAAAGGGGCTCTACCATGTCACGTGACTGTGCCTGATAGGTTGCACTCGGAGTGACTTACATTTAAAATCACTGTAACATAACGAAATTGCTATCAAGTTCTCAACATAAGTATCAGCTATATAGTATATACGTGTAATATCATACATGTATTGATTTAGTCCAGATGAATGTATATAATGATATATTATTTTACACTGTTTGAACCCGACATGCTCACAGTAATGTTAATGAGTTTGTTTTCCAACTGTGGGCTGTACTAGTACTTTAGTAGTTGCTTCACGTTGGTATTGACGGGTATTGTTCCAGCAGGCTAACATACTAACAAGCACTGCGTTACTGTCAAGAGAGGAGGCCAGGAATATACGTGGAGGGGAATGTCCAAGTAACTCTCCATTCCTTAAAAATAATAGAGCCGAGGCCCGCAGGGGCCAAGGCTTCATTACGTTTCAGGAATGGAGAGTTACGAGGACATTCCCCCACTTAAAATACAGCGAATTAAAGTGTATTTAGCAAGATTGCATTGATAGTTAGTGTTTTTAGTATGAATTTGTATCCATAGCAATCACAAAACACTGAAATCAATAGTTTTCAAAAATGAAAATGGGAAATTGTCGGTGTCTCATAGGGAGCCTCAATTCTACTCTCGGTCAACTGACATATTGTTCACGTGTACCTCGTGCATTGTCTGATCTTCACGTGGATTGCCATGCATATTTAAGCTTCGC
>JAUTBZ010169514.1:0-10431 GCA_032361785.1 Lepetodrilus galriftensis | reverse complement strand
TCTCTCTCTCTCTCTCTCTCTCTCTCTCTCTCTCTCTCTCTCTCTCTCTCTCTCTCTCTCTCTCTCCCCCTCTCCCTATTTCTCTCTAAGCAGATAGGCTTTTTACTGAAATAATGCGAGAATTCCAACATCACTCACTCTTTTATTGTATATTCTCGTGTCCTATAACTATTTCAGGTACTCGTGTACCCGTATTACAGCCGCTATTACATACGATGATACGATACGCCGCATCCAAAGCGGGTGCATTTTTGCATTATTGACTTTATAGAGAGGACGGGAGTCTTTATTATATAATCGACCGCTTCTATCGGAACGTAATTTGCCATCTCCCGATTTTTTAGATAATTTATAGCCATATTATATTAATTTATTCGATTTCTTTTCGAATTTTGTAAATGAAAATGTCACGTAATATGTCAAGTCTGAACTTTGAATGTACACATTTATATATATAATTTTATATAACTTTATATAATTATATCAACAATTATCGTTGGGGTTTCTGGCATTATCAATTTGTGTTACCTACTTTATCAACCGCATTTGGACATGTTTTCAAATACTCTGCTTTGAAAACTGATGCTGTTGATTTTCAATTACGTGCAGTCGATGTCTATATCTGCAGGTATCATTCTTCAAAGTGATAATGAATGGCCTTGCAACAAATCATTTCTCAATAACTGCTTGAACACTCAAAGGAAAATGAAAGGGAATATTATATATGGAATACTGACATGTGAATATAATGAATTATTGAAAATATTTCAAACTCCTTAAAATAGATGTCTTTGAAAGACGAGCGTCAATGTGTGACCTTTCTTGCGATGAAGTTTGAATTGACACCAAATAAAACATTGCATTTGTTTTTCTTTCAATACACAGATGCATTAAGCTGGTATGCCGAAAGCTTCGTAAATATTCTAATCCTCGATCGAGTGGTTGTTGGAATAAGCCTCCCGGCAGAATACAATATGCATGTCCTTCTTATTTACTTAGTACTGCATGCACATCTGCAGCGTTTGCCATGTTTGTATGCCATGTACTAATGCAGGTCTACTAAAGTACGTTAGTACTAATGTAAATGCTGTATACGCAGTGGTAGATACTAGGCGATAATAGGCATTCTATACTCAACAAAATAAATTAAGGGCCAGCAGATATTTTGCGGGAAAGCTATCTACCAAATGTTGGTACTCTGCTTGTGATTGTGAGATCTGGCGCCATTCTTCTACTAAGACATCGGCAAGTTGTCGAAGTGTACCTGGAGCCTATAGACGGTTGGAAATCCTGTATTTCTATTTTCTAAAATATATAAAATGTACAAAACAGTAACTGGCCCTTAATTATACTTTTGTTGAGACGCTCGCTCTATATATACTATACTAATACTCAACAAAATAGCCCTTTTTTTGACAAGGCAAATCAACGTTGTACATTTATCTCGCTAGTGCACAACTGTTCTACAGTTTTGTATAGAGATGTTCGTAGAAGAAACACTTTTATTATTTTATTTCACTGTGTTGGTTTTACACTAACGATGTACATGTACATAATAAATTCACTCCCTGTTACTTTAAACCTCCTTATATGTGACAATTCCAGAAGAAAAAGGGCTTGCATGCACGGATGGTGATAATTCAAAGTAGGTTTCAAATAGGATGCTGTGGTATTGGGGCTTGCGATCATAATACCATCTGTGACAATTATGTTAAGAGTCAACGGATATCGATTTTCGAATAGCAGTGGAGATCACGGTACGCATATTTTCAAAACACTGAATGTTGCAGTAAACATGCGAGCACCGGCTGGTACTGACAGACCAATGATGATAACTGCATTGCCATGATAGGCTACAGCGCCTTCTATCATGATCGCGTCAGACTTCCTACTACGTTTACTCCTACATTTCGCCGATTCGTTACCAAAATGTATCCAATGATAATTCCACAGATGTCTACGATTCAGTTTGGAAGCAAAAAAAATAAATCAATTTTAATTACCACTTAATTAATTAATCTGTAAATTACTTCCTTCACCGGAACTGCCATCGGAAAATATATGGAAGAGCCGATTGGCAGCAGCTGATGGAACAGCCTTGGAATTTTAGCGAATACAGCAGCTATCATCGCAAAAACAGTGATTATTTGGTTGCTATATGAAACTATAGTCTGTGGAATTGTGCCATACATATTGCGATCAAATGGTGCTTGTGTGTGTGTGTGTAGGGGGAGGGAGGCAATAGGGGGTCTCCATCTTCAGCTGATCTTTGTCCGACTGTTCTTATCTTGCTTGTCCGTCAAGGCCTGCTAGGAACAACTATATTGGTATTGGCGCTTTTGACCACTGCTTGGCCCATCGTGGTACCGATACCGACAAGATTCTGGGCATCTGACGACACATAGTACAGGGCGTACAGTTTAGGAATGTACAAGAAAAACAAAGTCACGTTTGAATTGGCCACCATTGCTACCGCTAAGAACAGGGACCGGAGTGTAGTTTTGGTTGTTGTAAAGTACGTCGGGATGAAAGCCAGCCATAGAACTATGGTGGTGTACACACAAAAGCTCACAAAGCGAGATTCGTTGAAGTTGTCTGGCAGCTTCCTTGTTTTGATTGCATAAAACGTGCAGACGAGAACCAGAGTCAGGTTGCAACCGACAGCCACCAGAAACCCAGTTTCCGGTAACTTACACGTGATTTCCACGTACTTCTCGGAAAAACTCGGCATCAGTGTCAAACTTCGTGGAGTGTCGATAATGACCCATATTCCAACGATGAGAGTCTGAAATATACATGATGATACAATAATGGCAACATACACAACGAATGACAAGCAACGGTCACACCAAGCACGATCTAGTGATAAGGAGAAAAACGCTTGGCCGTTTCGCTGTAGCGGTAACACTAACGAAATTTCATTATTGTTACAATGCAGGGTACTATACTAAGTCTAGTATACTAGTATATACTACATTTTGTGCGTATGACAAAATGTTTTCAACAATATCGTTATCGTTAAATCGCGTTTGATGTGACCGTTTTAAGCTTTGATGTGACGCGTTTTAAGCTATAGGCCTCTACCTACTATTTTATAACGGAAATGCAGGTTGACGCCGATTGTGGTTTTCCCTTCGAATTCTAAGATTTTAAATTTAATTTAAATAAATTAAAATTATAGATATTGCCAAGTGATGAAGTAGACTATTATATATCCTGAAATCGTCCCAAGCAATTGTAAATGCATGTATAGCCTAGATTAATACTCAGAATTGGATGGTACGTACGTACGCAATGAACTTTGAATACTAAATACGTTACGATACTCCATCATACTAATTTTCGAATTATTGCTACAATGCAATGTAGTATATCAATATACTTCAATACTCAAAGAATGACAGTCTTGTCGATACTATACGGTACATTCTTAACTACAAGATTAGAAACGTCTGGTTGATGCACATCTATTGGCTAACATGTCTTGTATATAAACGATGTTCCTTAACATCAAAGGTTGTTTTTCTTCTATCATTTTCTGCGAGCGGACATCTTTCCTCCTCAAACCAACCAACGACTTCAAAGAACTTAACAGAGGCCATTGGTAAAGGGCATTGTAAATACACGTAGATTCAAAATGCATGAAGTGATTTACACTGACTGATACCTGAGTTGTATATTACGAAAGAATACTAAATTCTCGGTCAGAACCCTTGGTATATTAAAGAAAGACTATCGTATAACGTATATATACACCAAAGAACAAATTAAACTGCAACAATAATCGGATGGTGCTTACAGCCCGAACCAGCGGATTTGATGTCATCAATCTAACGATGCTTATTTTGGCCTATTATATTTTTTATGTATTATAAATATATATTAATTACTCTCCCTTTAAAGTTGGAGAGAAACGTGAGGAAGAAAGAAGGAGAAAACACACAAAGATAGATACGTTGATGTAATCAGACACCAGGAAGAAATAACTTCCGTAATACGTGTACAATGATGATCAATATAAAATAACGACATTATATATCTATAGAATAATAACGAAGATTACGGTATCGAGTATATACTAAAATTACGTATACATATTACTCGATGCATATTTGTACATTTTATCATTCTCTTGACATTATATAGTGTAACACCCGGGATACAATTCCACTCTGCTATGTAATACACCGTAGGCCATTGCGTATAGGAGAAAGGTCGGGTATCTGTCCATTACTGGGAGGTAATGGAGACGAGTGGCCGTAGGTCCCGAGTCCCATTACCTCTCAGTAATGGACAGATAACGAGGTCTTACCCAGGTTGGCATCCGTCTAGCAGCGTCATAAAGTCTATGTGATGGTCATTAATATACTCAACAAAATAAATTAAGGGCCGGAAGATAATTTGTGGGGACATTTTCTATTAAATATTGGAATCTGGTGCCATTATTCTTCCAATGTATCTGAAAGTACTTAAAGAGTGCAAATCCTGTAGACGTTTGGAAATGATCAGGCCTAGTTGTAAAAATAATATAAAGGTAAATTTATATATCCAAAAAGGTTTGCTGGCCCTGAATTAATATTCCTGAACATATGACGGTAATCCTATACTCGCATGATTGACTTCAAGTAATATACACTACACTACGTCTTGAATGTTTGCTTGAGTTATAATAATCATGATAATAAGATTATAATAAGAGAGCATATAATTACCTGTGCCACCAATATGAGAATAGTGAAGAATATCTGTGACCTTGAGTTAACGAAGACGGGCCTGACCTTCGACTTCTTCCCTGCTTTAAAGATCCGGTACACCCTGTTGGTCTTCACCGTCAGAGGGGCATACGTCATCGTGAAGCTGAGGTGAAAGCCAATATAGGTCACATTGCACGTGATGTCATTAGGCCGATATGCCAGCGTACCCACAAACACACTGGATATGAATATGCCGATCAAAATCAGGTACGACAACTCTCGCGAACTCGCCTTGATCAGCTTCTCCTTGTTGTTCTTTATGAACATGGACGTCACGAATATGGCCACGATGATGGTAAAGATGTCCACGGCCACTATGATGATTCCTGTGAAGTCGTGCACACCTATGAAAGTAGGTTCAATGGGTTCGCAGCGAGTCCTGCTCTCGGAATCGGGCCAGTAGAAGTTGCCCTCGGAAGGACAGACACGGCACTGTGGAAGGTCGTCCTGAATGATTGTCCTTTCATTGTTTCGACACTTCTGGCAGTACCAGCAGCAATGCGGTTGAGTCCGGACCGCCTGGTGACCTATCGGGCAGTCGTCGCTGCACGTTGATGTCGGCCACGTTTCTCCTTTCATCAGTACCGACGGCTTCCACATGATGGACTTGTGATCGAACCTGGTGAACTCTTTCCTGTAGCTGTTCCAAAGTCCGGTGCTTGACAGGGTATACACGCCGCCGATTTTCTGAAGATTCTGGACTTCGTATGTGGCCACACCGTCTCCGTTCTGGTCAATGGAAACCAAACCGTTTTCCCCTTCGAAGGACACGTTTCTGATTTCCCGCAGCAAATGTTCCGAGGTTACGCAGTCCCTCGCTGACGTCATCGTCTCTATCTGACACTGAGATATAATAGCATGCAATGCGTGCGCATATGTATACACGGCATCTATGACCAGAGGAACAGTCGTTTCCGGTCGGTAGGACCCCGAAGAAGCGAAGCAGAAATTCATGGAGCATTTCGGTTTGTTGGACGTTTCATTGAAACTGCAGTCTTCTTCAAGTTCAACTACTGGTTTGTACCAAGGATTCTCCGCAGCTACTAGTGGTGTAAGGTTCTTAAAATAGTTATCAAATTCTACTGTGGTTCCCGTGTAGAACTTGATAGTGAGAGCTCCTAGAAAATCCTCCTCTAGGCCGTGGTAATCCTGGATGTTCCTCCCCCAGGCATCGCTCCCAATCCACGTAAATTGTCCGGAAGCATTATGCCGCTTCGCCGAAGAAACAAAGGCTCTAGTCTGAGAAAGAGGCGCAAATATGACGACCACCCTTCCTCTAGGAGTCCCCATGAGCTCGCGGACAATGTCATCGTAATCGGCGTCTTTGAAACTCTGTCGCATTTCTCTGATCACGGCCAGACAGAATCCGGCTTCTTCCACTCCGGCCTTTACGGCCCTATACCCCTCACCGCCGTAGCTCCCCTCGGCGTAGATGATGGAGACGTAGCTCCAGCCGAACCTCTTCACCATGTCCACGATCACCTTAGCTTGAAGCGTGTCGGCCGGGACGATCCTGGAGAAATACGAATGGACGTATTTGTTACTCAGCACGGGACTGGTGGATATGTAGCTCAACACCGGAATCTGGAACAATGACAGCAGATCTGACATCTGGACGGTGTTCCTGCTGCTTTCTGACCCGATGACCCCTACCACGTCAATACGACGCAGACTGTCTCCGTTATTGGTGTCATTGTTGCCTTGAATCAGATGTAGAGCTCGAACCAACGCGGTAGTGTCCTTGGAACAGTCGTCCATTATGGTGAAGCCCAGAGTGACGTTAGGGAGGATGTCTTCTCGTTGGTTGATCTGGTTGATGGCGAACACGATGGCCTCCACACGTTGGAGCGCGCCCATTTCGCGAATCTGAGAACTGCAGAAAGTCTTCGTGTCGTATCTGTGGACGGGGATGATGACCCCGATGTTTATGTCACCCGGCTGAGTGTAGAACACTTCCGGTAGACCCGGCAGAGCCCGGATTCCAGACCCCGTTGCCGTGTGAAGAGCGAAGAGAAGCATCAACAAGGCCGCCATTTTGTTTTTGATGATGGTCAGTGTACAATTGAAGTCAACCTGCTCGGAGTATATACCAGTTGCATCTGTTTTAAGTCATCTGAGATTCATTGACGCACTTTCTGATTATGCTGCACCTGAACCACAAAAACAGAAGAAGAAAAATAGCACTATGTAAACAATGTAAATATATATAAATAATAATTACAATGTTCTAAATACACTTTTTCAAAGAGTAAGATTAATTATATTAATATATACTACTCAAGATTTGCTAGGGATCACTATTAAGGGTGGTATTATATATTATATATATATTATATCAATATGGGGGGTCATTGAATATTTTTTTCCTACAAAAATGGTACGATCCTTATAGCAACTTTTGAGTAGTATATGTATCATTACAACTAGATGAAAGGTATCTGTTCCTGTATCATTTAACATAACAATGGATACTGAATAGGAACCAGTCATCCGATGTATGTAGTACTCTGAAGTCATCTAAATAAATTAGAACCAATTTATATTCCATTTTTCCATTAAGACCCAGTTTATAGACTTATTTTCTACTACCACGTCAAAGTCAAAAGGTTTCGTAAACTTTTTTTTATAACCTACAAACACACATGCAATATCTCAATAAACCCTTAAGAAAATAATTGTTGAGTTAAGTAACGTGAGAGCGCAATCTAATTACAGTTCTATTGGTAGGAACCAGAAACATCTGTTTTATTTGAAGATTGCAAATGACAAATAGCCCTACCATAAAGGAAATTCTAGCATGCCTAGTGTACTCTTTTCCAGATAAAGGTATACTCTTTTCAAAGCCCGATTAATTGTTTGCCGTGTTTCCTGAGCTTTTATACCTTTATACATCGATAAAGTACTCTAACTCGTCCTCTAACTTACATAACTTCCACTGCATATTTCAATGATAATGATATTTCCTCCCCCCCCCAAAAAAAGAGAAAGATTTCCCATGATATGACATTTAGCTTATTATTTAATTGCGATAAGTACTGCACTGTAATATCCATTAACACACACAAAAAGGGGAAAGATTTCCATTGATCAAAGATGCACGAGCAGGAAATAATATTATGCTCCAAGTACAAGTAGTGAACTTAACCCTCTCCCTGCTGGGTTAATCAAGAACATTTATTTGCATGGCATCACCAGTTTTCGCTAGCAGTGAGATGGTTAATCGTAGAAGATAGTCAGAGGCGCCCCGTGTCACACATGATGACGTTACAGCCACTGGTGTGTACTTTAATGTATTGATTTTAGCTGTAAGCAATAAAGTGGTACACACAGGCACACAAACATACACACATACCCGGTACATTAACATACACACAACACACACGCGCGCGCACACACACACAAACACACACAAACAAGCACATGCACACAAAGCACACACAAACAAACACTTGCACAAATAAACGTATACACACAAAACACATACACACACACACACACACACACACACACACACATACACACACACACCTACCTCCCACGCCATCAAACTGCAGTATTCGTAGTAGTATCATATTAGAATATGAAGCATTACTCAGCTACAGTTATTCAATAGGTCCGTGCTTCTCTATCTGAAAATACTCTCCAGATATTTGTTCTCTATAAAGAAAAGTAGGTCCAAGACAATATATAGTCTAAATAGTTCAATAATGTCCACACACAATATTGTCTCGGCGATGACACCCTTTATGGTGAATTTGTACATGAACACAGGATTTTTTAACAGTTGACAGTTTCGTTCTGAAATATAGGACTATTCCTACTTAGCACACTCGATTGGATTTAGTTGAAGTATGACCGTCAATATAATGCATTAGTGATAGGTTGGAAAACAATGCATATGAGAGTGGCAATTATATTAAGCTATTAAACCATCAACGTTGAATGTAAAACCTAGTGCATGTTAATTGAGAACGTACAGAGGTGCTCGTCATTGTTGAAAATAATAAAAATAGGCTAAATACCAGTATTCATTTCAAATGTGATATACTAGTATTCAATATACTAGTATTTAGCAAGCATGAGTGTATATTATAGTCATTGAATGAGGCTATAAATATCCGTATATGAAGACATTGCTAAAAGAAATGCAACGGTTGGATAACAAATTGCCAAAATAATCCTTACAAGATTATAATTAACATTAATTTAATAACTAATTAAATTTAAAACGTACAAGTAATGCTATAATATATCCCCATAATTATATTTGTATGTTGTTTTAACTTATAGAAATGTGACAAATATCGTTAATTAAGTTATTAACTATGCTGAACTTAATTAATATTAGTCAAAAGCAGTGTTCCCCAAGTACACGGGGGGAATGGTTATTGTAATAAATAACATGTAATTATTCTGGGGGGAAACATTATCTAAGATCTAAAACATTGTCGTAATATTTCATTTTGGAAATTAATTTTACTTTTAAATTCTGGTTGCAACTTACCAATCTGGTGACACATGCATATACACACATGCATCCATACGCATTGAATCACACGCGTAGGAATACATCTTCAGTACAATGTCGTAGATTCTAACACAGGATGGCAGGGTATACAACGGATGAAACTAAAGCATTGATAGAATCGCCATCTGAGTACACTGTATCATCTGGGCTGTGTTTCACGAAACAGTCGAACTGTATCCGGGCCTAAATCAGTGCATATACGCCAAGCCTTTACTTTAACAGGAAATGACGCACACGACTTACGCCCGGATTATGTTACGACCATTTCGTGAAACGCAGGCCATGTTGTAGTATCATTTCACCTGTCGGTTACCATGGCGATAAAAATGTGCCTTGCGTATTATACCTGTGAATAACACCATTTACTACGATAGAAAACCCAACGAATAGTTCTATGAACCGAAGATGATTTCCCAGCTGTTTTACAACATATGTCTTTCCAGTAACAACATAATCTAGGTCTCTGCAAATACAATAATACAATAACGAAAATGGTAAATACCCAGTTTTCGACCGATAGTATTTGTTGTGTAAAACATAATGGCGATATCCTATTCTTATAAAAGGTTCCGTGGTAATAATACCAAATTAACCATATGTATAATTTATTGATATTATCAGAGCATGGATGTATAGTAGTAAAACCATATATATATAGCACGTGTACTATTATAAAGACTAATGTAAAGTATAGATTATTACTAATATTATTAATATGGGTTAAAGACGTTTTAAATACCTCTTTGAAAGTAACCTTATATACCTGAACTGTCTTCAGTTAAATATATATATCTTATACCAAGGGGAGACGTTTTATATATTATCATATAATAAAATGTATTTCATATTGTGAGAAAAAAACATAAACAACATGTTTTTAACACCAAAGATGAGTTTCATATTAATGCCTGACAGATAATTCAATAACCGAGTACCCTATCGTGTGTAACCGGAATCGTAACCGAGTAACTGGGTGAGTTATGTTTTTCATACATTCTGCCCCATAAACAGTTACTGCATGGTGTAGGCCTACATAATAATATGCAATACACAGAAGACACATTATGGTCACGATAGTCGGGGAGCCAAGGGCCAAAAATGAAAATGACCCTACACAGCACGAACCGTTAGGTTTCTTGGCATTTTATG